>PVIU01008800.1:0-80640 GCA_004026605.1 Ondatra zibethicus
TGGAATTGTTGTTAAATTCTAACTTTACTCCATGATGATCCGATAAGACACAGGTGGTCACTCCAATTTTTTTTTTTGTCTGTGGATGTTTGCTTTTTACCGAGTATGTGATCAATTTTTGAGAAGGTTCCATGAGATGCTGAGAAGAAAGTATATTCTTTCCTGTTTGGGTGGAATGTTCTATAGATGTCTATTAAGTCTATTTGATTCATTACATCTGTTAGTTCTCTTATTTCTCTTTTAAGTTTCTGTCTGGTTGACCTGTCCATTGGTGAGAGAGGAGTGTTGAAATCTCCTACTATTAGTGTGTGGGGTTTGATTGTGCTTTGAGTTCTAGTAATGTTTCCTTTACCTATGTGGGTGCTTTTATATTAGGGGCATATATATTTAGGATTGAGACTTCATCCTGATAGATTATTCCTGTTAAGAGTATAAAATGTCCATCTCCATCTCTTGTGATTGATTTTAGTTTGAAGTCAATTTTGTTCGATATTAGTATAGCCACAGCTGCTTGTTTCTTAGGGCCATTTGATTGAGAAACCTTTTTCCCAACCCTTTACTCTGAGATAATGTCTGTCTTTGTGATTGAGGTGTGTTTCTTGTAAACAACAGAATGTTGAATCCTGTTTTCGTATCCATTCTCTTAATCTGTGCCTTTTTATAGGTGAATTGAGTCCATTGATATTAAGTGATATTAATGACCTATTGCCAAACTCCATCACAGACACATCTGATGTTTAACTTTTAATAAACCTTCATGAGTATATTATTGTGCTCATTTCTAAGGAAGGAAATTAACCCCTGAGAGTGTAAACATCTTTCCCAAGATTACCTGGTACTTAGTTAGCAAAGTTAGTTTTAAAACTCTGAGTTCAAATTTGTATATTTAGAAGTAATAATTTCATTTTAAATGTTGTTTTTTACATTTGTCTTAAATACGGGAAAGCTAGAGCCTATATTTCTACATGAGAGTAGTCAACTGGAATTAGGCAACATCATCCCAGTTAGAAATCTAACTTTGATGCTGCCCCTCATTTCTATAGTCTCTAGAGCCCAGTCCCACCAATGATTCTTGTCATATGTGATTGATTTGACTAATTTCTTTATATACATCTCCACTGTAGATATAGAATTTCTGAACCAGTTGACCAGATAGTGTGATAATCCCTTGAAAAATCTAAAGTTATAGTACAGTTCTGAAGATCCTGAATGAGATATAACTGACTAACTTGATTATTTAGGAAGATTTAAGTGAATATTTGTCCTCATTTCTTCCTCTTTTTATTTTTTTGGGGGTTTAGTAATCATATATAGGATGATGAAGCCTTCACATTAACACTTTTCCCATTTGAAAATATTGCACATGACAGCACAGATAAAAACATACACAAACTTTATGTCTTTATGAAGGAAAAAGTAAAGCATGCTAAACATATCATAATTCTCAAATATGCATATAAAACATACACTGTATAATTAACAAGTAATTCATAATAGCAATTAAATTTTTCCAATATGGAGACATGCATAAAAAGTCTATACTTTAGTTAAGTCTGTAATTCACTATTGCCTTTAAAATCCAACTAATTTATTAATTTAATATGGGTTAGGAAAGAAAAATTAGTCATAATACTGAGGGGTATAGGAAAGGATTTCTCTCATGAAAATCATTCAAAGAATAATTATTCTTAGCACATTATTAAAATGTATTTTCATAATATAAAAGTTTTTATTAGTATTTTGTGATATAGGATGTTTTAGCAGCACTGTGTTAAATTCTTCCTCTCTCCATATTTATAAGTTTTGTAGTTTCTTTTAGAACAATAAACAATGGACTTTCTGCTAGACTCACAGTGAATTAGAGAGGTTTAAGAGCATAGGTGCAAGTTGTTTCGTCAGCTCATGGGCCCAATTATCTGTTCATGCAGCTGCCCAAGAGCTATCCTAAGGCACTACCACCTCTATAGCCAGGGTATCTAGTTTGTCTGGTGACTTATATGTTATTGTTCCTCGTTTGATTTCACACAAGTGAAGTAAGAACCCACTTACATAGTGTGCAGTGAAGAATGACCTGGAACCTTTTTCTTTGTCCCAGCCACCAATGTCCCTATGTAGTCTGACACAAAGTTTAGGAGTCCCATTATTAAAAGGAATTTCTTTGTGTTAAATTATTGTCGCCTATGAAAAGCAAGACCACTTAGGTGTGTTTTTCGTTTGTTTGTTTGTTTTGTTTTGTTTTGTTTTTTTGAGACACGTTTTTTTTTGTGTAGCCTTGGCATTCCTACAACTCTGTAGATCAAACTGGCCTCAAACTCACAGGGATATGCCTGCCTCTTCCTCCCAAGTGCTTGGATTAAAGGTGTGCACCACTACTATCTGGCTAGAAGTATTTAAGGCATTATTCAACATATAAATATTATTGATTTATTACACTATGAATTTGTCCATTAATTTCCATAGTAATGGCTCATGGATCCTAGATGTAGAACACAAAGCAGACTGGCAACTTCAGAGGACAACAGCAACGTTGTTACATTAGCTTAGAAACCATTATCAAATAAATATATTATTGAAGTTTCAAATGGAAGAGGCAAAATAGATGAAGGAGAAAAGGCCATTTCAAAACCTAAAGAAATGCGACTAAGGATAAATAACAGAATAACTTTAATTTCCTCCCTTGGTTTCAGAATTAATTTTGCCCTGAAATAAGTCTCTGAAGACCATAACCAAAGTTCCAGACAGATTGCATTCCTTTCTAAAAGCTCTATGAAAGAATCTGTGCTCTTTTGTTTTCTAGCTTTGAGAGTCACTGTCATTACTCGGATCATGACTTCTTTATCTACAATCCTGGTAATTGTGTACGTCTTTGCCTCTTCCTTCAAATTCAAATCTCTTCTAACTTTTCTCTTTTGCTTCACTCACCTACTTAAAGGGACTTGTGTGGTTATAGTGGGAATAGTCAAATAATTCAACATAGTCTCTGTATCTTAAGGTCTGCTGTTTAGCAACTGTTATGACACCTGAAACCTATATTTGCCTCTACCATGTCTCCTAATGGGTGTACCTATGGGAATTAGGGGCATGGATATTTTTAGACAATATTATTCCTACCATAAATTTTTACTACAAAACTTTTCTCTGTGATTAACAGAATGTATTTATCACAACAAAGAAAACGGGTTGACATTTTTATCCCCAGATAAAAGTACACAACTTTACAAAATTTAGTTGATTATACATATCAGAAACAAACATCAAACAAAATGACGTGTATGTTTAAAAAAAAAGGACACAAAACTACGTCAGGAAATTTTCATTAAATAGAGGTTTAGATAAGAAGATCAACTTCAGATAAAGTAGCATTCAAGGTTGAAAGCAACAAAATAAACCCTAAAGCAATATCCCAATTAAACATATGTACTACTTGAAGTGATGCGTAAGACATACAATAAAACTATGGTGATTTTTGGAGAATACGATTCTATTAAAATTTGAAAAGTACCAAAATGTAACAATGAAAATATTTTCAATATTATAATTATGAAGCTTAAACTAATATTTTTGTTTATCCTTGAGATTGTATTTTAGTTACATTTCTCCCTTCCCTTTTCTCTCTCCAAAATCTTTGAAATACCCAACATGCTCTCCTTCAAATTTATGACCTCTTTTTTTCATTGGTTCTATTGCATGCATAATATATACATATACAAATACGGATACTTTAAAAGAACTTAAAAAGACTAAGTTATATATATATATATTCCAGAACTTAGTCTTTTGAGTCCAGATAATGTTTCTTATAATGTTACTTGTTTATATCTGTTCATAACTGATTGTTTGGCACTAGAAAGCCAATTTGTGTGTTCTTCCCTGGGGAGTACCTCCTCTCAAACCTGTAGTTCTTGTGTAGCGTTGAAACCTCATGGGCTATCTCCTAAGATTTGACATGCTTGTTGGTGTCTGCCTTATTTGGTTCACATTTGGGCAGTCATGTTGATGAGATTTTTGTGGGTGAATTTTTAATTATTTGTATTTATTTTTTGAGATTATGATACCACAAACCCTCTTATATACCTACCTCTTTTTGCTTGCCATCAAAGGTATGGTCTCTTTCATAAAACACGTAAAATTACACTAGTGCACAATAGCATAATTTCTGTTTTTTAAGTGTGTTAAAGTCACACATAAATTTCATTTTTTCCTTTTATTGAAAAGCAGAATTTTTTGTGCATGATATATCCTGATTATGGTTTTCCCACCCTCTACTTCTCCCTCTTCCTCCTCACTACCCCTCCCATCTGGATTCAGCCTCTTTCTGTCTCTCATTACAAAGCAAACAGACTTGTAAGGGATAATAGTAAAATAAAATAAGATAGAATAAAAATAATGCATCAGAACAAGATAAAACAAATAAACATAAAGGAAAAGAGCTCAAGAAAATGCACAAGAAATAGATATAAACTCAGAAACATACTCATTGCACACTCAAGAAAACACTAAACTGGAAGCATATATATATATATGCAAACAACCTATAGATTAAAATATAGAAGAAATATATAAATAAAATAAAGTAAAAATTAAAAATGAGGTAATATTTAAAGGAAAGGAAGAAAAGCCTTGACACAATATTATGAGACAAGGAACTGCCAAATTCGCCTTTGACTTCATTTTCTGTTGACCATATACTGCTGGACATACAGTCTCCCTTAAGAGTAGTTTATTTACCCAATGAAACTCCCCTGGAAATAAACATAAATATTTATTTGCAAGTGGTTATAAATTGCAGATTGGTTCTGGGTTAGTGATGGGGGCATGTGTCTGCTTCCCTTTCAGCCTTGGGACCCTATCTGGTGCAGACCCTTGCATGCCCTGTACATGCTGCTTCTGTCTCTGTGAATTTGTAATAGCTTTGTTCATGTTGATATATAGAGAGGTCCTTGTTTTCTTGGTGCTCTCCATTCTCATTGGCTCTTACACACTTTTGACCTCCTCTTCTATGGGGTTTGCTGAGCTCTGCGGGAAGGAATTTGATGGAGACATTGCATTTAGGGCTGAGTGTTCCATGCTCTCTCACTCTCTATATAATATCTGACTGTAGGCCTCTGTATTTGTTCCAAGCTGCTTCAGGAGGAAGTTTCTCTGATGATGGATGAGAAAGTAACTGATTTACTACCCTGGTAGGAGTAGCCTGTGGGCTATTGGAGAATCCATAATTTTGGTTTTTGACTCAGCCATTTTCAAAAGCTGAATATATGCTTTACCACAATGAAAGTTTAAATAAATTTTGATATAAATAACTAAAACACAATATTTTCTGACACAATTGCATGAAGCTAGAAGTCACCAAATAGGAAGCAATAAAAGTGGCCATGCATGGTGGTACACATCATTGATCTTAGTACTCAGAAGGTACAGTCAGGCAGAGCTCTGAGAGTTCAAGACCAGCATGATCCATACAGCTAAAAACATACAAACTTGCTGCATTGAAACTTATTGTGAAGCATGAAACCCACAACACATAAAGGACAAAAAATATGAAATACTTGACAACATTAAAATTAAACATTCATAAAAAATAGTAAGAGAAATGCAACAAGTTGGGAGACATTATTTGGTTCATAAAAATACTATTTGAAACACCTTTCATATAAAATATTAAATATGCATTAGTAATAAAAATAAACCTATAGAAATATGTTACAACAAAAGAACATAGATGCATATAAATGAAGTGCAAAGAAAAAGAAAAACTTTGTTTTTATTTTTTCAGTTCTCTCATACAATACATCCCAACTGCAGCCCCCCTCCCTCCACTCCTTTCACCCTTTAGCTCCCCTATCCCACAGATCCATTCCTCCTTTTATGTTCAGAAAAGAGCAGGCCTACCAGGGATATTAACTGAAAACATCATAGCAAGATGCAATAAGACTAAGCAAAAAAACCTTATATAAGGAGATGGACAAGGCAATCCAGCAGGAAGCAAGGTGTCTAAAGAACAAGAAAACAAGTCAGAGACACTCCCTCTCCCACTGTTAGAAGTCCCACAAAAACCCCAAGCTAAATAACCACAGCAGGTATGCAGAGGACCTAGCCCAAACCTTTGATTGTCTCTGTGAGTCCCAATAAACCCTGCTTTGTTGGTTCTTTGGGCTGTGTTCTCCTGGTATCCGTAAACATTCTAATTTGGTAAATAAGAATAAGATGATTGATAGATGAGAATGCTCATATCTATATATACCATGAATGGATATGTTAGTTTGAACTAACTCTCTTTCCTTTAAAAGCATATACACTTTGAACCAGAAATCAGACCTTGAGGAATTTATATTATAGAAATAATATACAGAAAGTACAGAAAGAGTACAGAAAGATGTATGTGTTTATTATTAAGCACTGTATTTCTTGAAATAGTAAAAATTTGGAAACAAGCAAAACGTATAAAATTGGTTAATGCCTTAGATAATGGCATTCCTTACAAATATTGAAAATAGACATATGTATGCCATTTGAAACAATATTCACAGCCATATGGACAATAAATATATAACATATATATATGTACATATATAATAGCCACTTTATAAAACAGTGTGCTTATTTGTGTATATGTATTTATGTATTTTATAAATTTTTAAAGTAAAAAAGTAGAAGTGTAATAAGATCTTTGTGTAATAAATTGGGAACAAAAAAATGTAAATTAATTTATATATTTAGTTGACTCAAACCGAATGACTTTTTCAATTTCAGCTTTTGACCACCACTTGGACAAGCACTGTGGCTAAGACTTCAGTATTAAATTGGAAGCTTCTTTGCAGAACACAAAATAAAATTGTAGGGGGAAAAAAATCACTGGGAACACATTATCCCATAAATTGGCAGTTTGATAGGGCAGTAATCTCTACAAATGGGAATTTATTTAAAGATAGTTCAAATAGAAACAGATATTTGGAAGCACCAGGCTGAACTAGAGAATACAAGGGTAGTTGGAAAATCTGCAGGTTTTCATAGTTCTGAACAATCCTAAGACTGTAGTTATTCTCTGTTGCAGTTCACTAAATTCTGCAATACTCATCTTAATATTTTAGATACAGTACAATCTTTCTTTCTAATTCTATCCTCATTTTTGTCCTTTGTATGAACCCTCTAAACCAGCCAGCCTAGAATATTTACTGAGCAAAGCATCTTGCACTATACCTACCACTCACCCTGTAATCAGTCCTCCAGATATGGGATCCTCATTCCTGTTTGTGTACCATGATTTCATCTTTGCTTGAAATACTTTTTCAAAACACTCCTTTATACACCAAATATTGATCTGTTCTTCCATGTATAAAATACTGTTTTGCAGACTATAAACACAACAACAATGTACAATTATATTAGTAATCCTAATATAATTGTGATTTCTGTTTTGGACAATGGATAACATAATCTTATCTAGAAGATCAAGGGAGTGAACTGAAATGTGAAAGATAAGATCATCCAAATAAATTTATGGAAAAGACAAAATGGAGAAGAGGAAATACTACGCATTAAAAGTATGGAATGGAAAGGAGGGTGGCACATTTGAGAATGTAGAAGAAATACTCAGAACTGGCTAGTTTTAAGATGTAACGAGGAGCTGAAATTATGTGGGGATTAAGTGATGCCTTATTGGATAAATCTATTACTTCACAATCATGAAAACTAGAGTTCTGATTCCTAGCACCCACATAAAAATTAGGCATGCATGGCAGCTGGCCTGAAATTTCAATACTCATGAAGTTTAGACAAGGAATTCCTGGGAAAAGCTGATTAGTTCCATTAGCCATTGAGCTCCAGATTCAGCAAGAAACTCATTCCATGAAGAATGGGATGCAGTAAACGAAGACACCAATTGCCAGCCTCTGGCCTCCATAAGACATACACACACACACCTACATGCATACAGATATGTGCCTCACACAAATATGTACACACACCTAACAAAAAGATGTGTTCAATGTAAAAAAATGATAAGGCCTAAATTGCTAACCTCTACCAATGCATGTATGTTAGCGCTATTCACTGAAGGTCAATACCAAAATGAGTATAAGATTTGAAAGAAATAACTATATTAGCTTATAGCTTGAAAATGAGAACTTTTAAATAGCTAAGTTTAATAGCAAATGAGCACATAAAAACCCAAAACATACTAAGAGGAGTTAGAATCTTCTCCTATGCCCATTTAAACTTTTACAATCATCCATTCCTACCTTTATCTACCACCTTCACTATATACCACCATGCTGTTCTTCCTCTCCCAAATGCTTATTGTCTGGAGCATATACCCTACTCTTCATATTAAATATGTTTTATTTCCGTAATGAGAAATTATGTTCCCCAAATGTAGATATTCCTGTTAGATCAAGGTAACTTTTACTACCCCACAGAACTACAAATGTAGTAAGAAATCATCTTTAATTTTTTTTATCTTTTGAGCTTATAATCGCAGCATTTTCCCTATTCTTTTCTCCCTCAAAATCCTCTCATTTATACTCTCTTTCTCTCTTTCAAGTTTATTGACTCTTATTCTTTGTCATTACATGTTGTCAAGGATGACCATTTGGTATTAGATCATCAGTTGGTGTATTCTTCCCTGCAGAGTGCTCTTTCTCTCACTTTCAGAATTCTTTAGTTGCCTACAGTTCTCTGCGTTAGGCCGGGGCTGTGTGGGCTTTCTCTGTCCACATTAGCATGTCTATTGGTGTCATCTGTGCAAAGAAAATTGTTCTTATTATAAAGTGAAAACATAGCACTCCTGCTATTAAATTGGTATAAGAACATGGTAAAGTATTCTAACCTGTTCAGAATCAGTTCTTAACCTGGCAAATATCAGCCTAATATTATAATACCATTTCAGAAGTTCATTGTAAGGAATGCAGAATACGTGTTGCATATCAAATACTAGAATGACTGATAGTTGACTTTATTTCTATTATTACTGTTAATTTTATGATAATGTGAAGGCTTCATAATTTTGTATGACAGTTAATTCTTTAGGTTATGTGGCTAGTAAAAATATGTCCCCTTTTCTATACTTTTTACTACAGTGAACAGGCCTCAATATGGTCTTTTATTCCCTGGCTGGAGCTTAGTCTCTAGTTTTAGAAAACATTACATTGGAGTCGTACTCACATATTTCACAAATCATAAATTAAGATAGAGTCAAAGCTCACAATGTGAGTTGGTACATGTGTATGTGTTGTGTTGTGGTTAATCGTGTTTACTAAGAAGATTCTTTTCTGTTGGTACATACCATATATTGGCTAATATGTGACTGCAACATTTAAAGAAAATTATCTACTTTGGGTCACAAGGCCCAAACTTCATACTAGTAAGGTGTGCTTTTAGTAAAAACAATCTTTCTGTTGTTTTAATGGTGCTCTAGTCATCCATCATTATTGCAGCTCTGAACTCTGTGTGGTTTTCTGTCACCTCATCAAAAGACCAAGAGTATTTATTTTATATTCATTAAAAAAATGTGGCAAGAGGTGAATGAAGAGATGGCTCAGTGATTAAAAGGACTTACTACTATTGCAGATAATCCACACTTGATTCTCCAAATCCATGTTGGCCATCTCATAATCTCCTTCATCTCCAGCTCTGAGGAATCTGATACCGCTGGTCTCTACAGGATACAAAACATTACACACACACACACACACATATACATATATATACAAAATATATACAAATGTATAAAATATAAAATGCTAAAAATCAAAGAGCAGAGCATATATGAATCAAACTGATAATGTCTGTAAGCATATGGTAGCTGTAAGTGGCTACTTATAAAACCTCTTTTGAATGTATGATAATAAAATTATGATAAATATTTTGCAAATTTTATATGCCAATGCATTTTTTATTCTTTCTTACTAAATTTAATAGTAAACTCCTTTTATTTCTTAAATGTATTCATGTAATATAGTGATCATATAACATTCTACTAGATGATAGGTATTTCAATTGTATATATGAAAAGTAATATTCAAAATGGCTGTTCTAGTTAGTTTTCTTTTCATACCACTCTTAAGGCTTATTTGAATTTTATGTAGGCTAAGGAAAAAAATGACTTCCAAGATGAATTAAAGTTAACCTTCTATTATTTTACCCTTATGCTAAAACAAAACTGTTAACAAGAGCATTGCTTTAGAAAATGCTGCTCAGATTTGGTATTTAGACAGCAAATATTCAGCATTTATATAGGACAATGTAAGCCTACTTATCTTTTATTTATTGATTATACATCTTAAGTGAACTTGTGATATGCTGATTATTTTTCAGATAAACTGTAGTGTCTCTGTTTATTTTTCCCTCTATACCATCTCCTTCAACTTCCCCAGGAACCAATAGCTGAAGAATTTATTATTTGTTATGGGATCTGGTTTGAGAAGAATGGCTCTCCTTTTTACCTCCATCATTTCATCTCTCCTCCCTTCAAGCTATTGAATTCTAAACTATTTACCCAAAAAATCTTTCAGGTTTTAAAGTAAATGCACCATGCAGGGATAAATGCAGCCTGCTGCAAGATCCCCAGTTCTTCCTAATGGAGAATACACAAAAGACATGAATGTGCCTTTCAAATAGTAAATGTTCACTTTTATTTTTTAAAAAAGGCAAATTCCTGTGTATGGCTTATTGAATATAATACTTTTTCCCTGAACTTATGAATAAATTCTGAATTAATACCCATATAATAATTTAGAAACCAGTATTAACATGTTTGTGGTTCTAAGAATTAATTTACTCTATTACAATTAGAATATGAGTTCTGTGATAGCCTGAATATTTGTGTATTTTTTCTTTAGTTTCTGAAAAAAAAGTGCTGCTGTATTAGAGGTTGGATAAGTATTTTCTGATTTAATAGATTTTTTTACATCCTGGATTAGAGCTCATAGCCTCAGAATTCTAAGACTACTCTGTAGAGTTACAAGAAATTCTTTTTCCCGTTTTAGTGATTAAACCCAGGATCTTGTGTACGCTAGACAAATATTTTACTTTTGAGCTATATCCTAATACTAAACTTTTGTGGCTTTTTGTTGTTGTTTTGGTTTGGTTTTGAGATTTTTAAATGACTTCGCACTGTGTTACTCAGTCTAACTTCAGTCTCTTGAGTATCTGAGATTTAAGGCCCCTGCCACTGGGCCGAGCTCTTGAAAAATAGCTTCACAATTTAGTCATCTTTGTTAGATTTATAATTCTGGAGTCCTTGTATACAGGGACAGTAAGCACCATGAACAAACCTTGGAACCAGTGGCAGAACCAAGCAACTGTTGAAAATGAAAAGCCAGCCAAGCAGGTGTTGTCTGAATATAACATCAAATCACTATTTGGTTGTTTGTGAATCTTTTTCCCCTAAGGTGTTGATTCAAGACTAAATAGAGTCAACAATTCTGGCTTTGTATAGACTCATGTTCTATCTATTATATAGATTCTTTAGCAGTCTTGATAGCCTGTTTAACAAGTTCATATTTCCTATGTCTGCAAGATGATTATGAAATCATATACAAAGCTTGTTCATTTTTAAATTCCCAGAATGTCAATTTGATTGCTTGGGTTAAAGTCTTCATATTGTGTTAATAAGACTTTGGGCTCTAAAAGTTTCCTACTCAAATCATAATGTTATTACTGCTTCTGTATTTGATTTCTAGCAATAAGAAGTTTTAGAAGAATCATTTTGTTAAAATTACTTCTAGAGTTAGCACCAAGGTTATTAGATGAGCTAAAAAGAGACATATCTTTATTCAACTTTGTACTTCTTTGATATATTTAAAATAAATAAAAATGGTTCTAAACATATAATTGAGAAGTTGAGAATATTTTCAAGGCAAAACATTTCTCTGAATGCTGGGATACATATAAAACTCAAAGTAGATCGCATATTTCAGCCCAATCTATTTAGTCTGTGATTATAATGCTACTCTATAATAAGACATGCTTTGAAATTTGGATCTGATTGTCTCCTGTGACGAAGCAATAATATGCTAAATTTATCCCTCAACACAGAATTCCCAGTGAATAATATTCTTTTCATCATTGTTTCATGTTGTTAAATAATTCCAAAACTCCTCACAGCAGTTGCTTTGTGTTCTGGAGCTAAATGCAGGAGAGGTCAACATTTTCTTTTATTTGTTCGCCTGCAGGCACAGATGCTGTTTGTGTTGTCTAGAAGCACAAAATACGATCTAAAATATCACTTCTGTTTTCAGTGAGTCAAAGTGACAGGATGATAGTGAAGGGAATCCGCAAGAATTAGTACAAAGTGGAATGATATTTCAAGAGGAGGAATAAAAATACTTGCAGAACAGCAGTGAGCTAATATATGCAGAGATTAAGGGTCCCTTTTCAGGCTATTAGTGATGGAGGAAATGCCCATTGTCTTCTGGTTGCCATATCCCTCAAAGTATTTTGGCGACTGGCTGTGAAAATCCAGATGGAAACAACAGTGAACTGAATGAAACCTGAGAAGCAAGAAGCAGGAAGTTCTTGCCTCAGCCACATGCGCATTGCACAAATAAGAGCTAGGCTGTGAATTTGAATGGGCTACTTATAACTTTATATGCTCTGCGAGGTGATTAGGGCTCAGTGTTAAAACTGTTCTGAGTTCGTTTTGCTATTTGGCATCCATGCAGCCTCAGCCAATTTATTTCATTTCTCCTAGAACCTCAGTTGCTTTCTTTGAAAAATAGAAATAATAATAACAACTTTGCTCAGATAGCATACTGTGAGGTTTAAATGAAATAACATATGCTTCAAGACCTGCTACAGGAAGATCCTCAGTACACATCTGGATTTATTTTCTTCTTATCCTAATATGTGACATTGTGTGTTCTTTTGTAGCTTGACCTCCAATTACATGTAGTCAATGACTATGGAATCTGTACTTAACCGACATATACTACAAGTGGTTCGATGTAAAACTTTGCATTTATTCATTTACTCATGAATTTCTTGGTAAGCGAGGTAAATTAATTTCTAGTTTTCCACAGTTAATAGTGACCTTTCTAGATACTCATTTTAATGGTAAACATCTTTCTGCCATGGATAGCATCAAACTGAAGTTATTAGTCATTGTGGCATCAGTCTAAGACTTCAGCATACAGCATTTAAGCTTGTCCTGATCCACTGAAGTGAGTGAGAGTAACTGACCATTTGAAGAGATCTGCCATTTCTCTTGTTCAAGGCAGTTTGTGAAACCAAATTCATTATCCTGTCCTACAAACTTTGTTACTTTGTTTTGTAGCTCCCAGTGTTTTGCTAGAACATATAAATTAGGTAAGCATAACATATTTTATCATCATCTTGTCTTTTCCAAACCATTTCATTGAAGTACAATTATCATGAAAGAAATTATATACATTTAAATGTGAAATTTGCTGAACTTGATATACATAAATAATCTTGAAAATATTATGAAGTTACTATAGTGAGCCTAGATATCCCCCCAAAACTTTATTCTTGTCTTTCTGTATTGTCTTTTTACCCTTCACTTTCTATCTGACCACAAGCAAACAACCACTAATCTGCTTTCTGTCACCATGGATTAGTTTTCTTCTTCCAGAATTTTACATTACCAGAATCATGCAGAATTTAGATGCCTTGTCTGACTTTTATTTCTTTGGCTTTCTTTGTTTTGCTCTGTTTTAGATATGGTTCCACTACACAGCTAAGGATGACTTTAAACTTGCCATCCTCCTATGTATTTGTTACCTTCCTTGATGTAGCAAGAAAATACCTGACCACACTCTCTGTGATATAAGCTACCTTCCTGAGAAGATATACTCATTGGTACAATAGTGGCATAAATGTGATGAAACTAACCAGCCACTTTTTGATTGGATCTAAATTCCACTCCATGGAATGGAGTCCATACTTGATACTGTTAATGGGGACAAGAATCTGTGGCTAGACAGATCATTGGCCCTGGAGAAACCTACTACTACTATTCTCCTAACTGCACATAGCATTAAAACTACTCCTAATGACTCATTGCAGTACATCTCTCAATTTAGAAACTTCTTACTATAGATGGCATTTAATACAGAGAACCACAATGGTTCAACTTGTAGAGAATAAGATATTATAGTGTGTCCAGTCCTAAATGGTACACATCACATTCCTCCATCAAAAGCTCAGGGAACTTCACAGAGGAGTGGAACAGAAAGGTCGCATGAGCCAGAGGTAGTAGGTAAAGCCAAAGAAACAGAGTTTCCAGATATAAGAGAGCAGATGCACACATGAACTCAAAGAAACTGTGGCAGCATGCAGAAGATTTACACAAACATCAGGCAGACAAAATCCAAGCATGGAGTAGGAGAGGTGGACATGGATTCCCATCCATAGCTGAGGAGCTATTGGCATTTGATTCTGACTAGGAGACAGAATGTCAGTTTCTTTCAAAGGTGTGACACTCTGTATATTGACCATACTCCATGGCAGGTCCAAGGACTAGGAGTAGTTGGCCAAAACAAACCACACTCCCTACATTTATAAAACACACACACACACACACACACACACACACACACACACACACACACTCAGCTGGAGTGACAGCATGACCTTGGATTCTTATGTAGATAGTGATATAGGAGAGGATCTGGGAGAAACTGGAAAAGGGGAATGAATGTGGTCCAAATACATCCTATCAAATTCTCAGAGAATTTATAAAAGCATTACATAAAAACAAAAAATGCCCGACCAAAGAATCTTAAGGAGGGGTTTATTTTGTTTAAAATTCAAGGATACACGCCAACATGTTAGGAAAGCCTTGGCAGCTTAAGTATCAGGACATAGCTGGCACATTGTATTCTGATGTAGACTGTCCTTCTGTATATGTGTTGCTTTTATTGATTGATGAATAAAGCTGTTTTGGCCAATGGCTTAGCAGAGGAAAGCCAGGCAGGAAATACAAACAGAGATAGAGTAGGCAGAGTCAAGGAACTGTCACGTAGCCACCGAAGGAGAAAAATTCCAGAACCTTACCAGTAAGCCACATCGTCGTGGCGATACATAGATTAATATAAATGGGTTAATTTAAGATGTAAGAACTAGCTAGGGATATGTCTGAGTCTTTGGTCAAACAGTGTTGTAATTAATCAAGTTTCTGTGTGATTATTCGGGTCTAGGCAGCCAGGAAACGAAAGCACAGTTTCTGATTACAGTATTCATATTCAAGAAGGAGAGGGAGATGAATGCAGAACAAGACACAAGCCAGGAGAATGATGCAGCCCTCTATTAGGGTAGGTCTTCCCATTTCAATGAACTTCCTGTAGGAAATACCTCACAAGAATGCTCAGATCCTATCCTAATCTAAATACTTCCTCACATTTGCCTGAAACTTTGCTTCTTGGATCATTCCAAATTCTGTCAGGCTGACAAACAATGTTAACTATCACAGATACAGTCTCATTTTGTAGCTTAGGTGGGCGTCAAACTTATAATCTTCCTGCTTCCACATATACAGTATGAGAATTGTAGTCATGCGCCATGTCAGGCTTTGTTTGGCTTCTTTAACTCAGGATAATTACTTTAACATTTATCCACTATAAATACTTAATATTGTTTGCTGTTGTTATGTGTAAATACGTTTTCCTCCCCTTTTAATGTCTCAGTACTATCTAAGTATGTGGATGTACATAATTTGAATTTCTTCTGTTGATGGCCTTAATAGTTATTTCCAACTTTCACCTCTCCCAAACAAGCCTTCAATGAGCATTTAAATATGTGTTACTATATTAGTAAGCAATTTCATTTCTCTCTGGTAAAAACTGATGGATAGGACATTCTATCATATAGCAAGTAAACATTTACATCTGTAAGATATGAAGTTCTAACTAGTCCTAAAACCAAATTTGCTCTCAAACTACCTTAAAAAAGGACAGTAACAAGACTTAAATGGAAACAGCTGTTGCTACCCAACCTGGGGTCAAACTCTGTGCACCAGGAAGCTATGATTGTCTATTTGTCCTCTATATACCAGTTGGAACTGCCACGTTCATTAGTAAAAATGCAGACAATGAGAGTTAGTTAATGTGGCATCATAGGAAATAGGGACAAATAGATGCAATGGAATGTTTACATCATAGCAGTCTAGGTCAAGGTGTATTCCCATGCACCATTGGCCCAACATATGTCTCTGCAGCAGTATGAAGCTCTTTCTGGAGAGAGGAGTTTCCATTCTGGCTGTACTAAGGTCTCAAGGCATGAGATTTTCTGAGAAATTCCAATTTCTTGTATTCATTGGTTTAGTACTCTGGTCAATAAGGTGTCTCTTTAGAGTACAGTCACTTATTCTAGGCCAGTTGCTCAATAGCCAAGTTACTTAAACAAGTATTGGAACAAACTAAAGCATATACTCTCTGTCAGTTTTTGCTTGCTGAATGTTGAAGTACTAGACATATTTGAATATTTTACTTTGAAGGCGGTTCAAATGTAAAACTTCCTAATGGGTGTCCAAATAGTTATTTACTCAACTTTTGTCCACTTAGATGGTTACCTCATCAAAAGCACTCAATAGCATACTTTCTAAACTCACTGTTGTGATGATCACTGCATTGTGTATCTTACAAAACTAACTAATGAGAAAGACAAATGAAGTTTCTATTAACAAAAGCTTAAATGTCTTTTACTAACAGCTTTTAACTGGGTCCAGTAAATCCCTCCAGTCCTACATTCTAGAGTGTAACTCTGAAGAATTTTCCTAAGAAGTGATTTTGTAACTCATTATGACAAATGGTATTCCTCTGAGAGACTATTTCCATCAGAGTATCCAGAAGGCTTACTCTACATTAGTCTAATATTGTAAATTGTTTATTTCCCTGAATCCATAGATAGTAGCCTGCTGTCCTTTCTTTCTTGCCAAATTTGCAGAGAATCAGTTATTAAAAATTCATAGACTATTTAGTGAAACAACAACTTCCAAATTGAATTACTAAGCACATTTGTTAAGCAAAACTATTTTTATGTGTCACAATTATATCCACGATTTTAACCCTTTTAAGAGTACTTTTATATTTCCATTTGATTTTAAAGTTTTGACATGTAATAATTCCTTGGCTAGAATGTGTCTGAGATGAAGTGACGTTATCACAATTTATTTAGTGTTGCACAGATCACAGCAGTTTATAATTAACTTTCTCTGTTTGTTATATATATTTATGTATATATATCAGGAGGTCTTGACATACTTGCCTTGCCATTTATATTCATAGAGAAATAATTGTTACAGGTAAACAAATTAAAATGTCCATAAGCCTATATTTTTTATGAGTAGTATTAATACCTCCATCCTTGGCCATAAAGCCCAGTTCTGGTTCCAAAATTTCACTCTGACTAAGAGAAAACGACATAATACATAAAAAGAAATTTTAAGTTATTTATTTACAGTTTGACTAAAACTAGGGAGATAAATTCTTAATCTGTGTTTACTTTTCTTATAATAGTGTTACAATTTATAGAAAAGATGATATTGTCAGGAAATAGGTTCTCTGTGGACCCTAGATATGGGAGGTAGGAGATAGTCTTTCTTCTAAATGATATGTCTTATTTTCTGACATCTGGACTCTTGCAGGTCACCTCTATTCATACTCAACCTTGCATTTATTGAAATAATCCTAATTCCTAGGGCCCTTGTTACAGTATGCTTGCCTATAGTCTACTTCTTTTGGATGATCCAGTACCATACAGCTTTTAATATTGAGAGATATCAGAAATGTAGATGATACTATACTGTATAGGAAGTAACCATCTAACTCAAGAGACAATATATGATATAAATAATGAGAAAAATATGCAGTCATGTTTAAAAGTATAAAATGAGGTTCTAATTGTTAGGATAAAAGTTAAAATTACTGGATGGAGGACATTTAGATAAAAGTTTCTGAGGATGCTGGGACAGATTGCATAGGTACATCAGAGTAGTTAAACATCAAAGAGAAGTATCTTAGGTGCTTGGCACGATATGCTCAATGCCACAGAGGCAAACATAAATAGAGTGTCTTTGAAAGGTGTAAATAAGAACAATAAAGTGGAATGTAGTTTATTCAGTAGCTCTTCATGAGCAATCATTCAGGTATCTTGACATCTTTCTCATTTATCACAAAACAAATCCTATCAGAATTCATATTGTTTGCCTTTTGAGTATATATGTGAAGCTCTCACAAGTATCTTTAATGGTGTCACTCCTCTACATGGAATTTTATAGTAGAATAATGTAACTTAAAATTTCAGACACACACAAGCACAGCACACTGAGCGAACAGCTTCACATGCTTAGTGAGCATAATGGAAATACACAACCAAACCAGGAAGAACACCCTGGGCAATAAGGAATCAGGCCCCAAAGTGTTATGAACAGCCAGAAAATTGGACCAACACAGGTAAGAAATGAGAAATTTTTAGGGCCATTGAACATCACGTACTTGCAGTGTTCAGTAGCCCTGAAAATTTCTCATTTAAGTCAGGAAGTCCTTGTCTTGTTCAAAATGTTGAAATAAAGCCAGCATGTGCAAGTTCTCATTGATCAACTGTCTGCTGTTGTTCAGGACATCCCACTATGTTTTATGGTCCCTAATTTCCTTTCCAGGCTCTTGTCACAAAGACTGCTTGTCACTCTCTCAGTCACTGTTGCATTAGTTTCTAACCAAGTTCTCTTATCTTATGTGAATACAGTCAAAAGGAACGTTGAGCGCCAATTGTAGTAAGGAGGAGAGGGCTGCATCCCAGCGCCCGACTCCCAGCGCAGGGCCCCTTGTTCCGTCCTACCCAGCTCTCGGTGCCCAAAATAATTACACAGAAACTGTATTCATTGAATTTCTGCCTGGCCCATTAGTTCTAGTCTCTTCTTGGCCAATTCTTACATCTTAAACTAACCCATATCTAGTAATCTGTGTATCACCACGAGGATGTGGCTTACCGGCATGAGTCTAACCAGTGTCCATCTTGGGCCGGAGACACAATGGCGTCTGCCACACTGCCTTCTCTCTCACAGCATTCCGTTCTGTCTACTCCGCCCACCTAAGGGCTGCCCTATCAAAAGGCCAAGGCAGTCTCTTTATTTAATCAATGAAAGCAACAGAAATACAGAAGGATCTCCTACACCAATCTAAGATGAAAATTAGTTGAGGAAATAGTTAGCACTTGCTTACTCCCACACTAAATTTCTTTCCTCTCTTTAGATTGATGACTGCTTTGGTCTATCTCTAAGTGTGATCAGAGTTTGTGTAGATTTCCTCCAGGATCCTATCTCATCACTCATTTTTGACTTTGTACAGTTATTTGTTGGGCTTCTCTGATGAGGGTTATTATTTTACAGATTAGTGTTTCACTGTACTTTTGGGAGCACTCTTTTTGGCATCAGACTGGTTTTTTAACTATGCTCTGGAATGTTGCCAGGTAAGCAGTAGCAGTTTATTACAGATGATCAATGTTTATACTTCTGGGTTTAAACCCTGCAGGGATTTGTTGGTGTCCTTTTCGGCATAACAAACAGATGGGGAAATCTTGAAAGTGAAATAAGGCATCATCAGCTGTTGGAAATGCAAAGAGAAGGTGGAGCTTCAGGGACCATGGTTATTTTATTTATGTCTTAGACAACCATAAGCCCCAATCCTACACATTCAGATCACAATCCTCTCAGTCCTATACCCCAGACAAGACTGATGAGCCCCCAGTCTGAAACTAAAGGTTGGGTTTGGATGGCATGCCTTTATTACTTTGCTATCAGTAGGACCTTTAAAAAGACTTTCTGTGGAACTTTGCAAAGGACATGACATTGTCTTGCAAACTTCCTGCTCACTGCCTCATGCAGCAGCAAACAATTGATAAAGGCTTTTTCATAAAAAGAAAAGGAAATTAAAAAGTGGACTAATCCTTTAAGAAAAGCCCTCAAAGGCTGCTTGTTTTTGTTTTCTTGACTTGAAATTGACTGAGTTTTTAGTGAAGCTGTGCTGGAGGACCCTCAGATGAACTGATTTGTTTGAAAATGTGATATCATTTTCTTTTGAAAGCCTCCAAACTGATGAGCAGAAAATGGTTTCCAGTAGTGAAAATTATTTGTCTCATATCAAGGATTGCTAATTACTTTCTCTGTATTTCTTACTAGAGACCAAAATAAACCATTGCATGTTCCCTAGAACCAGTAATGGATTATTAAGTGGTCAATAATATTTTTCAATTGTGTGAATTCATTATAACAGAGTTCTATTTGTAGGCTGATTTTAAAGTGGTAATTTTATTGTTTACTGAGTAAGCAATACTGTTTACACAGTATTTTTACATTTAATATTTTAAATATTCTGTATATTAATCAATGAGTAATTCAAGGCAATTACCCAGGCTGCACCATTACTTTAATACACTGAGCTTTCTAATGATAACACAAGAACTTATTTAGCTTCTATATGTACTTATTCATCACAAAACTTTTTCTATTTAATTGTTGACCATTTACATTTTGTCCTGAGAATCTCATATTATAGTTACAGGAGCTCAGAACAAGTTGCCCTTTAGAGTTTTATTTTGAGATGTTGCTATACATTTTATAATTGAAGAATCTGAATTCCCTCAAGTGATTTATTTTAAAAACTACATAAGTAGTTAATAACTTTCATTTCTATATAATTTATAAGAGTTGTCATGACACAAAATTAAAAACAATAATTTCATCACCATCCATTATTTTGGAAATAGTCTATACTCTTTATGTATTAAATCTCCCAAATTTCAAGTCAGCTAAAATAACCATGCTCTTTGACCTCACAATATTTGTCTGGATCATGATGCCTTGAATATTTTTGGAATGTTGATGGGTAGAATTATAAGGATAATGAATTTTTGAAACTTTCAAAAGCTTAGAAATAGCATTTCAATAAAAATGGTGATGTAGACAATATTACTTTCCTGTTCTAGTTTTGATAAGTTACTTTTCCCCACTTGCCACCTAAAAGTAAACATCTGTATTCAGAAGGAAAATTCAGTACCTCATTTTATGCAGCACCTCAATATTTAAGTAATTAATTTCTTTTCATCAATGCAGGTATCCAAGGGTGACAAAATGTGTCATGATCCCCTACTATTGGAGGCTCATGTAGCTGTGCAAGTTTCAGTAGTGATCAATTTCATCCTACTTTCTATCTAAACATGATTTTTATTTGTTAATGTCCCTATGAAAATACCAAGCCTTAGAAAATCACTAAAATATCATACACCCTTTAACTTTAACTGTCTCTTGGTTTAGATACAAGTAAAAGAATATTTCTGTTCATATTTTTTGTACTTTCTTCAACTGAGGTGAAAGGATCAGGATCTGTTTCCATATCTGAGACCCTTGGTTCCATCTGTGAAGATGGATTGACTTAAAACCCCTTCAGTGTCTTCATGACTTTTGATGTAAAATCCCATAAGAAAAAAATATAGTAAGTAAATATAGTAAGTCACCTTTGCCAAAAGTACCCTTTGGTATTTGTGAAATTGTTTTCATAATAAATATAATAGGTATATATCCTGGTTAGTTTTTAATTTTCAGCTTAAAACAACCAAAAGTCATCTGAGAAGAGTGAATCTCAATTAAAGGATTGCCCAGATCAGATTGGCCTATGGCCCTGCCTATGGGGAATTACCTTGTTTGTTGATTAATGTGAGAGGGCCCAGCTCACAGTGGGAGACACCATTCCTAGTCTGTATAAGGAAGCTGTTAAGCACAATCCTTAGAATTGGTGAGACAGAAAGTTGCATCCTCCCCCACCTCCAAGTTCCTGTATTCAGGTTCCTGCTTTAAATTCCTGCTTTGCCTTCCTGAAATTATGGGTTGTGATTGGAAGTGTAATTTGAAATAATCCCTTTCCTTCTGAAGTTGTTTTGGATCACATTAACAGAACCATTCACCATACATTCATTTATATTTTTAAGATTTTTAATAAATAGAAACACAGAATATAGATGTATCATCCATTGTCTTACTTGAAGTGCTTATTTGGATTGTTAATCTTGATGTCCATCAAAAATCCCATCCTTTAGTAGGGGTGACTAATATTTCAGATACATTATTGTTGGTTTGTTTATTCGCTTACTTCTTTAGATAGAATTGCATCATTTTTAGTTTTTACCTATTATAAATAAAGCACCAATAGACAAATGTATACAAAATGTTTACCGAAGCTTGCATTTCTCTGTGATTGGTGTCCATGAGCACAACTGTTCTCCTGGTAAATACAAATCTAATTTATAGGAAGCTGCTAGACTGCCTTCCGAAGTGGTATACCAGTTTCCTTTTGCCATCTGTGGGTGAGACTTGTATTACTCTCCACCCTTATTAGCACTTGGTAAGTGTGGTTGTTTCAGTAAGAATTGCCCCTATAGGCTCATACATTTGAATGTTCAGTCACCAGAGAGTGGAACAGTTTGAAGGGATTAGAAAGATTACGAGGTTTGACATTGTTGTAGTAGGTGTGACCTTGTTGGAGGGGAGTGTGTCACTAGGGTGGTCTTTAAAATTGCAAACCCCAGAATTGGTCCAGGCTCTCTCTGTCTCTGTCTTTCTCTCCTGACTCCCTGTCTCTGCTTCTCTGCTTGTGGATCAGGATGTAGCTCTCAGCTCTTTCAACACCATGCCCACCCGCCACCACACTCCCTGCCATAGTGATATTGGACTAAACTTCTAAAACTAAAAGCAAGGCCCCCAGTTAAAAGCTTTCTTTCATTAGAGTGCCTTGGTCATGGTGTCTCTTCACACCAATAATACAGTGACTAAGACAGTAAGAGATTTCTGCTTTTTGTTTGTGTTTTATCCTAGGCCATATATACTTGCTTTGTAGTTTTAGTTTATATTTTTCTGATAACTGTGTTAAACATGTTTTTATTCATTTATTAGTCATTCTTGTATCATTTATTTTGAAATGTCTCCTTCAAACCTATTATCCATTTTAAAAATTACAATTTCACTCTTCTAATCTCTCCTATGTAATCTCTTGAAATATGGTTAAAAACACATTTTTCTTAGAATAAAAATTAGAAACATTCGCATGAGACTGCAGATACACATATTGAACATATCTATCCTATTTTATTCTTGGAATGTAGTTTCTCATGTTACCAGTCTAGCCATTTAAACCTTAGATGTTTTAGGAGTGTACATTTATTTCTCTTGTGAATAGCTTTTTGGTAAGAACAGGTCTATAATAAACCCAGTTGAACTTTATCTCCTCTAGGGAGTATGCTGCATTTTAGGTAACAAGGTTATATGTGCAAGGCTAAAAACAACCACTAAGGGTCCATTGAAGTGCTTGTTAAATAATGTATCCTATGGGAATTTTAGGCAGAATTCAGACTTTTGTGTATTTAAGAAAATATTTTGCAATGATAACTCTGACTTCAAAAGAAGAAGTAAAGCAGCTAGATGAACATTGCTTATGGTGATAAATTAAATGTTTCTTTCTCTGCAATTTCACACTC
Source organism: Ondatra zibethicus (assembly GCA_004026605.1). NCBI lineage: Eukaryota > Metazoa > Chordata > Mammalia > Rodentia > Cricetidae > Ondatra > Ondatra zibethicus. Next base: position 23,479 of record PVIU01008800.1, read on the forward strand.
AATCTAGCTTTGTCTCCTTTCTTTACTGCTTCATAAAAAAAAAACCCAACTAATTGCTTGTAAAGATCTTTCCAACTACAGTTTGTTGAAGAAAGAATACATTTGTCTAACTTCCTTAATTAGACTATTTGTGACTTAGTCTTTGTTTTCAAAATGTTTTCTTATTCCAATAGAAAAAAAGATTGGTTATCCTGTACAATTTGGATAATATTAAATGAAATTTAGTTTGAAGGGAACAAGGCAATGTTCAAATTTCTTTTTGAGTCAGACAATAAATCTCGTTAACAAAAACAGAGCCTGCCTACATCTGTCAGTGTTTCCTCGGGGAAAAATTCTTATTCCAGTGTTTTATCAATCTAGAATGGCAAGTGGTCGTCTATTTGTATTTACTCATCTTTTCCAACAAATGCCATGACTCAGATGCTCATATTAAAAATTGGTGGTAAGTCACTTCTCATGTGCCATCACCAGAGGGAAACTAAATATAAGTCAATGTTTTGGGAAGTGATTTTCCCAATTAGTTCTCTGAATCTATAAAAAACAAATGGAGGCACTTCACAGTCATTCAGAGCAAATATTTTCTTTCTTTGTTCCCAGAATTCAAGCTGGCATGACAAAATCTGTTGTAACTTCATCACTTTCCTTTTCCCATTAACTTCAGAGAAATCTCTAGGACTGAAGTTTTCAAACTGTATTTCCTATGATGATTATAGGCCTCACATTGAATTCAAACTATGTTGTCCAACTGCATACCTGCTGTATCAGACATTAAACCAGAGGGTAGAGTGGAAGTGTGGGTAAGGTACAAAATCTATGTTTTAATAAGTCTTCCAGGTAGGCAAGTTTAAGAACAGCTATCCTAGGGGAAGGAAAAGAGGTGTGTTTAAAAGGCTACTTTGCATTCTTTTCTTACAGTTTTACAGTTGTGAACTGATATGTTTGTTAGCAAGTTGTTGTAGCAACACCAATATTGTAATATTCAATAAAGAATCATGAGAAAATTAGCATGACTATTCCAAAATTCCTAAGATTTGCATTCAGCAAAATGGACTTTGCTTTTTAACCTTATACAGAAAAAGCATGATTTAGTAAGGTTTTGTGTTTGATAAGTGAAACCATAACTATCTTTAAAACATCACTTCTTTGAACTTGACATAAGTTTTAGTAGAAAAATACATGTGTTTGGAAAGAAACTAATCTGTGAAATTTCAAAGTAGTGTTCTGAGCAGCGACTTCCAACTGCAAAAGGGTTAATTGTTATTAAATTTCCTAATACATTATAGTATATTTATTTGGCTGTAATATCTGTTTCACAAAGCATAGTACTAGAAGCATAACAGTTATTAAAATGCATTAAATATTGGTTTCTAAAACCCTTATTTAATAAGCTTTTACATCCCAGAAACAGTTACTATAACAAAGAAATTCGCATTCTAAATTTTTTTCTAGTACATGGTCTAAGAGTAAACATTTTCTGTATTCAAAGAATTGAATTCATGTTAGAGTTTGCATTTTATTGATATGCACTATGGATTAGATGCAGTCAGGGAAGCCTTTTCCAGGCCAATTGATGTAGCATCTCCAATGTCAGTCTGAGAAAATCCTATATACTGTACTACATCCCTGGATTACCTTATCTAAGTATTGCATGGACATTTCAGATGATATGTCTTGGCATGTGGTCATTTTCATTAACTTATTAGGGATTGTTAAAGCATCTTCCCCCCTCCTTTTGACACCTTACCATAATTTAATATAAATTGACTATAAGACAGAATACCAGATATTCAATCAATAGGTTGATGGGACTTCACTAGCATCTTGTAGAAATGATGCTCATGTTGGATATTGTAGAAATAAATAAATAAAAATAGGAATAGGAGTTTTGCTATTTGGTGTAGGCTAATGGAAAAATCCCATCAGCATACTGATTCCAACCACGTTAAATTATAAAATTCGGAAGGAAAGGGGGAAAAAATGCAAACCGTGAAGTATTGCCATGTCTATTGTGTATGTTTTCTTTGTTGTTGTTGTTTGTTCATTTGTTTAAAGAGCAAAGAAATAATTAGCCCCCCACACCCAGCTTCTCCCAGAACTGCAGCCATCTAGCTTCCTAAGTCTTCCCTATTTGAATTTCCCGAAAGGCTTAACTTTTCCCCTTCTTTGTTTTTCTGTACTGTTTACACAAACACTTTGGACTTCCTTATTCTTTCTCTAAAGTTCTCTTCCCTGCCCTGTGAAGGTCCTTGCAGGCTTAAGTCAAGGACATGGTTTTTCCTCTTTTCCACTCTCTTCCTCCAGGTAGCTAGCTGTTTGTTGTTACACACTGCCCACCCTAGGATTTTTTCCTTTAAGCTCAAATACAGTCATCTTCCAACTTTAAAACAAAACAAAAGAATTTGCAAAATGTATCCCTTAAACTCATTTGGAGACAGTGGAAAACAATATTAGTTGCTCATAACTTTAGAGTTTAACATATTTGAATAATCTGTTTGAATGTAATGTTTTTCTCAGTTTTATATTACTTATTAGATTATATATAATATACATGGCATACTCAGAAAAGCAAATAATTTTGCTATTTTAATCATAGGTGTGCGTATAGATCACGTATATTCATCCTTTAAGAGAAATTGCTTTAAAGGGCATCTCTCTATACTTTATACTTATTGTACTCACTTATTTCATTATATTTTGTGCAACCAAAATATTGTAGCTATAAGCTATTTTGAGGATGCTTTTTTTTAACCAGAACCTTGTAAGAATCAAAGAGAGCATAATTTTAACAGAAGTGCAAAATAAGCACAGAATTCTAGCTACCATAAATAAAAGACCAGAATTCTAACTTTGCAAAAACTCATAATTACTACCAGTGGGGAAGGGGACATGAGGACAGAAAAGTGAAAGTCAGTGATTTTGTTCATACTTACATACTCTCTCTCTCTCTTTTTTTTTTGTCTGAACTTTGTTTCTTTTCAGAGATAGAATTCTGTGAAACTCCTCCTACTTTGTGCTCTGGCTACCAGACAGACATGCATAGTGTTTCTCGGCATGGCTACCAGCTAGAGATGGGATCTGATGTAGACACAGAGACAGAAGGTGCTGCATCCCCGGACCATGCGCTGAGAATGTGGATAAGAGGCATGAAGTCAGAACATAGTTCCTGTCTGTCCAGCAGGGCCAACTCTGCATTGTCCTTGACTGATACTGACCATGAACGGAAGTCTGATGGGGAAAATGGTAAGAAACTACATCTGCAATTTAAATGAAATTCAGGGAGAATAGCTTTCCTCCTTTGCTTTGCTATCACTTCCTATATCTGCCCATCTTTCATTTGGTGTGCAGAATACAAACACACGTTAGCAGGTTCCCAGGAACAAGGAGTATACTTAAGTATCTGGCAAATAGACACATTTATTTATAACGACACAAAATAGTCTTCATTTCTAAGGAACCCCTGGAGAAATTATCTCATGTAGTCAGCAATATTGTGAATGTCTTATTCATTACTCACCTTTTATTTTCATTTTTATTTTCCAGTGCTACCCCAGTGGGATTTATTATAGGAAGTACTCATTTCATGTATTTTGGCTTTATACTGGTGTATGAACAAGGAGATAAACAATTATATAGCACGCATACTCTCTGTTGGGACTCTCTATTTTGATCCAAATTAACTTGCTGAGTGTATAAACAGATTCACATTAACCACATTAGAATGAAATTATTTCACAAACACAATTATTTTAAAGACATCAGTCATTTGCCAGACAATAACTACTAACGGCAATATCATTATGTTGTAATTATATATGATTTCTTATACATTTTAGAAAATGAAATGTTTTTGCTTTTGAGTTTTCAGGAAGGAGTTAACTTATTTAATGTATGCTCTTCTGCCTCTATCAAAAAATCATTTCATAATAGGCACATTAAATGATTATTAATCAAGTTAATCTAGCCTACCCATCATTTTCTTTGTCAAAATTTTATATGAGTTCCCTTTTATCCACATTCATGCCATCCTAAGTGCTTTAAACCATCTTAAAATGACAAATACGATATGTTCCTCTCATCCGAGGTTCCTAGATTTCATACAATCACAAAAAAATCATTTCTATATTTTAAATGAAAACAGAAATGAATTTTTCTAGGAGAACAAAGGGACAGGAAGATCTGGAAAAAGAGGATATTAGGAAAAAATATACTCAATATTCTATATATACCTGTAAGAAGAGAATTTAATTGAAAACAAATAGTAACACAGGAAGCATCATGTTCTATGTTTCAGTCTAATCCTCAGAACTGTTCGAATTCTCATTCTGGGAGACAAGATTCTCTGCTGACTGGTGCCCTTTCTTTCTTCCAGCATGGGATTCCTTGAGGAATTCCCATTTCTTTGTGGTCCATAGTTTTAGTAATCTCTTAGTCAATTGAAAGACAAACCTGTCTCTTTTCAATATCCTTCATCTCTTCCACGCTGGTTATGGCCCCTCACTTAAACGATTGCAGTAAGCTCATTCAGTTGAAACATACGTTGAGAAAGAAGTCCCCCTAGGCTGTACTGTTCTATCTGTATATGATCCTCGATAGGAGGTTTCTTTTAGGGATGAGGAAAAATTAAGAACTAAGCAGCGCTAATGTTTCCACGACCCTGAAAATAATAAACACTAATGAATACTATGCATTAATGGGGAAATCTTATGATACATACTTAGATAATTTTTTCATTAATGCAGTTCTGTTTAAAAAACTCTTTATGCGATGTTCATGTTGAAAGTTTAGGAATCTCAGACAACTAGGACAATGAATAATTAGTAAAATGTTTATATTAATGCAGTCATGTTAAAAAAAACTCTTTATGCAATGTTCATGTTGAAATTTTAGGAAACTCAGACAACTACGACAATGAATAATTAGTAAAATGTTTACTCTTACAGGTTTTAAATTCTCTCCTGTTTGTTGTGACATGGAGGCTCCAGCTGGTTCTACTCAAGGCAAGTGTTTTGAAATATTTGAGTACAAGTTATTTTTGCCTCAACCAGTAATGAGACCTACCTAGTCTGCAAAATGAACATTTACCAACTAATGAGTAACTCATGAGGCTAAACAAATGAAATTATCAGAGATTAGTCTAGTGACCATGTACTGACTTGTTTTTCTCCTTTAATTGTGTATATTTTGCTTATGAAGAGAAGCTGGAAGGCAGGTAGGGATAAGGATAATACATGTTTTCATGGAAAATACTGATTTGTCTTGGGGTTCATGCCTAAATACAATAGCTACCTTTTTGTTCTTGCTCTTGTTTTGTTATTTTGTTTTGGATTTAGAATGGCTTTAGCTTTACCATGGTATAAATCTGATGCTGTCATAACTTTCTCATGCTGCCTAGCAGATGGCCTTGGTCCTTCTCTCAAGATGCTGCTATCTTGGCCTTACAATCACATTTTATTCATGTCATCAATTACAAAAACCTCATTAAAAAAGAAAAAAAAATAAAAGCAAAAGGCAGGTCATCATTTAAAGAAGATTTTTGCTTTTGCAATTCTTCAGGAAGGGGGCATGGATGAGCACGTGTGTTTTCATGTTGTCCTCATTGAAATTGTTCCTTTGCAGAATCATATGGAGAACAACAATTAGAAATGCTTTGCATGACTCAGTTTGTACCTTTTGGTAGGTAGGTCCTTGCAACAAACCACATTTATTAAAAATTATGAGGTAGTTAGAATATAAAGACTTAGCATAGTAATAGACAGTAGCAATATTTATTATTATTGTTAAATCAACATTTCTAAATCCCCAAACATATCATCATATGATGCTCTCATTTCATTCTCAGACCTATGACCTCTATTTCATTATTTCTTTTGTTATAATTGTAATATAATCTCATCATTTCCCCCTTCCCTTTCCTCCTCATACCCTTTTTGCAAGAGGAAGGGTTAAACAACAATTTATAAACCCATTTTATAGTAGAATATACTCTAATCCTTTCGTCTCTCTTAAATCATGTTTTTATATGATGTGAAACTGAACAGCTCTACTTAGAGTTCTGTATGTCTTACTCTGACTCCTACTATTTCCAACAATGAATACATAATTCGAGATCTCATCTATAACATATAATAAGATTCCACTAATGTAGAAACTGCAATTCTTCTCAACTAATAATAATCAGGGCTGGCCTGTATTTAGTATTTTCATAGAGACAACTTGAGAGTGTAAATGCTTTTCTTTTCCTAAATGCATGTTAATTTAAATAAAAAACATTTTCAACTCATTTAACTTTGTGTTTGCATTTAAATTGAGCTATTTATTTCCCACTGATATCATCCATTCATGAAAACATGCCTAGCAGAGTATCTATCTCATTAACTCATTAACTTGAATTTATATATTCTATATTTGAAACATAAAAATCCTTAAAATATTTTTGATTTATAGGTTTCAGCTGCGCAGATTCCATACCATCCTATCTCCATGGTTCAATCAGTCTCAGTGACATTTTATTTTGTCTCTGCCTCCCTACACTTTTTATTCTTTTTCCAATTATTAATGATACTATGGAAACAATATTATGAAGCACTTTAGGATGATTAAAGTCTCACTGCTGTGAATGAGGCATACAAGCTTAGATTAAGGAAATTGTTAATTCAGGTGAGTTATCCAACCAGAAAAGAATCTAAGAATTGAAATCAAAGATGCTTACAATTCTGTCCATCACATGCATTCTGTATGACTTAGTGGTCCTTAGTGGTTCTACTTACATTTTCAGAATATTGCCTAAACAGATTGATTTCTTTCATTTAATCAATAGACCAAGCCTTAAAAATGTTTTACCATTTTATCAACCATGTTTTGTTGCTGTAAATTTAATTTAAATCTGTAACATGTTATAACCCCTAAAGAATTATACTAAAACTTAACTTGACTGTTGGAGTATTTGAACAAGGAGGGAAAATAACAAATAACAAAAATGGATATGTTTTCTAGGTTTTCACAGAACTATCAGTATATTATTATGTTTTTTAGTCCTGCCCATTTGTACTAAGACAATCCTTTAACACCTATCAATACTTAATTTCCTATTAAGAAAAATGCATATGCATTAGCTAGCTGAACCTTGAGGCCTGAGTACCAGCTTGATATCATACTTCTTTTATTATACCTTTCTCACACTCCCATTTCAGCTAACTGTTAGGGCCTGAGTCCTAGACCATCATATCTCACAAAAGGTGTTATCAAGCACTAGACTAGATATAAATGTGGCCTGCTTTATTCACTGTTATAGCTTCAATAACTAGCCACAGCATATAGAGCATAATTACAAAATAGACAAATAAGAATCATGTCATGTTCCGAGGCTTGGGGACTTTAAAGCAAGAGATAATATATTTTTCATGAATTATCTATTATCTCTTTGAAGGATAGAAATGCTACATCCAATTGGGCCTGTGGATATCTAACAGGCAACTTTGCCTCTGAAAAATGATCACTTAATCATTTCTTAGAACTATATAACAATACTACTTTATATCAATCAATGTTCTCTAAAGGAACAGCTTATACAATTAATATCCATATATTAAACAGGGGATATATTAGAGTGGTGAACATGCTGCTACCTGGTTAGGCCAAATCTGTTTTCTGACTGAAAAGCCAAGAATCTTGTAGTTGTTTAGTCTTTGATACTGGATGTCTCAGCAGTCTCAACCTGGTGCTAGAATCCTGGAGGATTTCAAAGAGCTGCTGATCCTCAGTCTAGGTTAGAATCCTGAAGAAGTAGGTCCTGATACCAGGGAAGGAATGCCTCAGTAAAAGGATAGCTGAACTTATCAGTGAGAGTGAGGACAAGATGACCAAAATCAAAAGCTTCCTTCTTCTATGTCATTGTATGCACCCTGTCACTACAAAATATGGCCCAGATTTAAGGTTTATCTTCCCAACTCAAATGACCCAAGCAATAAAGTTCTTCACAAGTATGCCCAGCTGTTTGGGTTATAGTTGAGTCTGGATGTCGTCAAGTTGAACACTATGATTAAACATCTTAATTCTACCCCTTGCCAACTTGAATATAAGCACATTCCTTATATCGTGCTTGATTTCCAAATGAAAACAAAAACCACGTCATATGACTGCATTTCTGCAACTGGTCACATGACTTTAGCTGGTATTTCTAACTACTTTCTTCTACTACCCATTCTGTATTTTTTTTCCACCCACAGCAATCTGTAGCCCAATTAATAAAAACCCAGAGACAAATATTGGGGTTAAACCTGAAGATCAGAAAAGGAAAGCAGCGGAGCCACTAGAGAGCTCTTACCTCTAAGAAATCCTCAGACTGAAAGAGAATTAGTTCCCGTCTCATCCCACTTTATATTCCTCTCTAGTGCTGGGATTCAAGGCATATGACTCCCTAGTACTGGTATTAAAGGTGTGGGACACCGCTGCCTGGCCACTAGTAGCTCAGTTTTACCTTCAGGTATTCAGGCAAGCTTTATTTATTAAAATACAAGTGAAATATCCCTATAGCAACCACATCAGCTAGTCTTAGTTCTTTTCCAGGAGCAGTGGCCCTATACTTTTATTCCTGAAGGGTCTGTGCTCTTTGCAATACTGTCTAAATTGGGTTGTTGTAGTTTCACATTAACTTTAACCACAAGATGTGATAGCAACAAGAGATGCCCTTAATAAGTCTCCTGCACTCCAAGTACAATCTTTCTCACCTCTGTTATGGAGAAGTGAATCAATTTCCACCTGGAAGTCTAAACCAATCACGCCATTATAATACTGCTATTCCTATTTTAGCCTGTTGACTTATGGGCATCAGAAGTCCAAAGAGGCCAGTTAGAAATCTGAGCTTCTAGCTCAATAAAAAGATTTTTTTTAATGTCTACTGGTAGTAGCATCCCCCCACCTGGAACCAATACTTCTGTGCCAACAGAACTTAAAGTTATGGGAACAGGAAGCAAAAATTTTCCTAATGGGTCATTATTGGTGATAGCAAGTGGATCCATCCCCATTTATACCACTTCATCCCTGGACCCCATTGATTCTGGCTATGGGAAATACATTACCATACATTCAGGTTAATTCTCCCTAATTATAACTCTGTCTTCAAATGCCATTCTACCTTTCTGTGAAGTCAACTGTTTCAGAATGATAGGCATTATAATAAGACCAGTGACTTCCTTGAGAGTAGACCAGTTGTCACACTTCTCTGCCTATGAATTTAGCTTCTTGGTCAGGGGCAATTCTGTGTAGAATGTCATAACTCTAAGTTCCTGTATGATAGGTTTGTCAGAATCATCATGTGTAACAAAGGCAAATCCATAAGCAAAATAAGTACAGATTCTAGTAAGTTCAATGCACTGGCCTTTCCACCTTTGAAGTCAGCCAATATAGTCAACCTGTCACCTTGTAGCTGGCAGGTCATCCCTGGGAATGGTATCATATTGGAAGGTCAGTGTTAGTCCCTTTTGCTGGCAGATCTGGCACTCAGCAACTATAGCCAATTCACCTTGGTGAGTGGAAGTCCATTTGGCAAGCCCATGTACAACCTCTATTTTTATCATAATGACCACTCTGTTCATGAGCCTGTTGACAACATGGAATGCTGTTGAGTGATGCTGACCATCCGCAAAACAGGCCATCCTATCCTGTTGTTTAGTGACCTCTACTGAAGTCACCGTTTAATGAGCATTTACATACTATATAAGCCTCTTCACATACATTTATAAAGATCTATTCAAGTACTTGTTTCCCAATATTTTCCTCATAAATTTTCCAATAATGTTCTTTCCAAATCCCTGACCATCCAGCCAATCCACTGGCTACTGCACATGAATCAGCAGACAACTGGAAATATGGACATTACTCCGTCCAGGAAAAATGCACAATCTTGTGTAATAATTCTACCCACAATGAAGATTTCACTTCACTGATGTCTTTCAGGGTTGTTACGGAAAGGAGTTGTAATGATGCAGCTGTCCACTTCTGGGTAATGTTTGCATAGCATGCAGAAACAGAACAATCAGAAAAAAAAGGCTCAAATCACCTCTTTCTCAGTCAACTGCTAATAAGGCATACTACCTGAGGCTATAGGTGTATGATTAAGAACAGAAATGATTTTAACAGAAGTAGAAGCCATAGACATAAAGACAACTTCATTCTGTAACTTGTTTGTGTTGTTAGGACATGCTCAAGTCTGATCACATATATATCAGTTCCATCTAACAATAGACTGCTGCTGTGCATATCCCAATTTATGGCTCAGGGTGGGGTTAGACAATACCCAGATTATTGTAGGCAGCTCAAATTGCTTGACAATTTGGTGGCCAATGTTCATTTTTTTGCTAGGGCCCAATAATAGACCAAGAGTTGTCTCTTAAAATGGAATACTTGTCTATGAATGATGGCAGAGCTTTGCTCCAAAATTTCTAGTGTTTTCTTAGTGATTTTCCTGTATGGGACTGCTGATGTCTCCAGGCAGCATCCTTTTCTGACACAGACACCTCAAGTACTATCAGGTCTTATGGAACATATTGTCCAAGTAGTCCAGCAAACTACACAGCAATTTAAGCCTGTTGAAGGGTCTTTTCCTCTTTCAGTCCCCATTCAAAGCTAGCAGCTTTCCTAGCTACTTGATACACGTAATGGGATGACACACCCTAGTAAGGAATGTGCTGCCTCCACAATCCAAGCAAGCCTTCTTGGTGGTGTGAAGGTTCAGGAAAAACAAATTGTACTTTACTTTAGGAGGAATATCTGTGCCCCACACCAGTGAATTTCTAGAAATTTCACTGAGGTAGAAGGCCCCAGAATTTTGTTTAGATTTATTTCCCATCCTCAGTTTCCCGTAAGTGTTAACCAACAAGTTCAAAGTGGTTTCTACTTCCTGCTCACTTGGTCCAAGCAGCATAATGTTATCAGCATTGTATATCAGTGCGGCATTTTGCAGAAGAGACAGATGATCAAGATCCTTTCAAACTAAGTTATTACTCAGAGAAGGAGAGTTAATATACCCTTGAGGTAAACTTGTAAAAGGATACTGCTGGCCTTGCCAGCTGAAAGCAAATTGCTTCTTGTGATCCGTATGGACAGGTATCAAGGAACAGGCATTTTCTAGGGCAGTAGCTGAATACCATGTACCAGGAGATGTGTTAATCTGCTCAAATAAGGATATCACATCTGGTACATCAGTTGCAATTGGTGTCACTACTTGATTAATTTTGCAATAGTCAACTGCCGTTCTCCATGATCCATCTGTCTTCTGTACAATCGAAGTAGGAGTGTTAAAGGGAGATGTGGTACACACCACCATCACTGTATCATTCAAGCCCTTGGTAGTGGCTTGAATTAGTTTCTCTAATTCTTTCTGGTATGTGATATTGTCTTTGATTCATTGTTTTTCCTAGTAGAGGCAACTCCAATGACTTCCATTGGCTATTCTAATCATAGTAGGCCTCATGAAACCAATATGGGAAATCTGCCAACTTCTAAGTACATATACCCCAAGTATACATTCAGGAAGTATGGAAATAACCACAGGATGTTTGGGGACCCACTGGGACTACTGTGAATAAAATATCACCCAAGAGTCCATTAGTTATCTGACCTACATAAGCCTCTACTTTAACTGAAAGGCCACATTTTCTTTTCCTCCCACAATCAGTACCCATTATGCTCCTAGAATATCCCATAGACATGGGAAATGTTGATTATTTCCTTTCCCCAAGTGTATATTTACCCCTGTAAAAGGACATGTGTCACTGTGAATATATTGGAGAAAGCTATCAGTAAATTCATAAGTATTTTTGTAAAGTCCCTTCCTCACGGGACCCTGGACATCATTTCATGCAAGGCATTCAGGGTTTGCAAATAGGTTCAAGTCTAGAAATTGTTTCAGGGGCCAAGGTTCTGTCTTGCCACTATCCAATATAGTCTTTCTTGGATTGGTTCAATAATTTTTCTGTTTAGACAGATTGAATAAAACAGAGTAGGCTCCTCGATTATTACATAATTAAGAATATTTTTATTATATAGTAAAACATAAACACAATTCTTTAGTCAAAGTTCCATTCAAGAATCACCACCATAAAATATCACTTTGCCTATGCTGCCCATTATGGGTCACGCCATTATTGACATTACTTCACCTGTCCTTCCCATTGCCAGAACAATGCTTACCTTTGTCTTAGATGATTTAGTTTTGCCACCTGACCCTTTCCCCTGAGGGCCCAATGTTGTGCGAATTCTAATTGGTCTTAATAATAAAAATCCTGGGTCAGATATTAGGGGGTGAAAGCTGAAAGATCAGAGAAGCAGAGCAGCCAGCCACTAGTTCTTACCTCTGCTTAATCCTCAGACCAAAGAGATGATCCTTGTGTGGTTAGCTCCTCACTCTGATCTTCAGGCAAGCTTTATTTGTTCAAGCAGAAACAAAATATTGCCACAGCCCAATTATAACCCATTGAATTTAATTCCTGCAATTGAGCCACTGTATCTAGTATCCTAACGCCTGGCACAAGAAAGGTACAACCATGAAGTTCTTCAAATGCACTGTTGTCTTTCCCATCATTTTGGGTGTTATCTTATTTGTGAATGACACTTTTTCTGAAGGATCAGGCTTTGCACAGCGTACCCACTCTAGCCTTACAGTTTCCCTGAACTTTAAAATTCTTTCATCAACACAGTAAAGAAATGCAAAACATATTCATCATCTTTTCAATAGACCATCTTATGACAAATTTGGGTTGTACAAGATTCCATACTAAACCTAGAATCTCCACCCAGTGAGCCCATATCAGAAAACTCAGTCTGTTCCAGTTTTATGATCCTTCCACCATTATACCATTATTATGTGGCCTTAGAATCTATCCCCACATATATTCCTCAGACTTCTGCTTGCATGAATTAGCAAAATCATTAAGTTCTTTAGCGATATATTGCACATCCTCATGGACTATATTATTATCTCCCTAAAAGCAGGTTTAGCTTCGAGTCTGGATATAGTTGTGAAACCACATAGGTAGGCACTAAGTGATGTCAGTATTGTTTTGTCTGGCATCTCCTTCAGGCAAGATCACTACTAGTCCAGCAGACAGTGATGGATTAATTTCCTCGGGCAAAGGTGGAGAGGGCAAAGCTGCAGTAGATGGGAGTGGAGAAATAGCCTCTGCTAAGGGTGAAGAGACTATTTCCTCAGGTGAGCTAAATCCTTCAGAATCTTAGGGTTTAAAGTTCTCAGCCTCAGTGGGTTCTTTGTACACATCTCCATCACCAGTTATAAAATTCTTATCAAACAGTGCACTTATTTAACCACTTACAGCCTCTTAGGCTGGGATTTGAATTTTCATTGAAATACAAATAATCTTATACTGATGGTTTGGGTTCGATTTTCCATAACTTGAAATCTATGGCTGCTGGGAAGAGTCTCTTCCATGACACACTTATAAACTGTTAGTCTGTTTTGTTTGCATCTGGAGCCAGGCAATCAATTGTGTCAGTGAGTTCTTTCCTTTCTTTTGTCATATATCCTAAGATATTAGAAGTAGGTTAATTTTATCAAGGAGTTCACTCTTATGCTTCACGAATTTACCCAGATATACTAGAAGCACCAGGCAGAATTATTATTTTTCTTATTTTTCCACAAATTGCCAAAAGTTTTATGCATTGAATCACTAAATTCCCTGTTCCTTACGATCAAGAAAATCAAGTGAATCTATCCTGATAAGTTTGTTAAATAGTTCATACCATAGATACTTAATGCTCTCCATGCTACTAAGCAAGGCTTCAGTAATTCTAGGTATCAAATTCTAGGTATCAAAGATTCCTATATTCCAGTTCCCGATATTTAAAAAAAGAGGCAGGTGGATTGTTATAAATTCAAACCCAGCCTGGTATACAGGGTGAGTTCCAGGCCAGCTAAGATTATATAGTAAAACCCTGTATCAATAACTAACAAACAAAGAACAACAACAAAAAAACTTTAAAATTTTGTGTCTCTAGAACCTATCCTGCTTTCACAATCTGTATTAGTCAGGGTTCCATACAGGTACAGAACTGATACACTGAATATCCGATATTAAAAGGGAATTTATTAGAATGGTGTACAGGCTGTATTCTGGGTAGTCCAACAGTGGTTGTCTCCCATCTGAAAGATGAAGAATTTGGTAGGTGTTCAGTCCACGAGGCTAGATGTCTCAGAAGTCTCAGTCTTGTGGCAGAATCCCAGAGGATTCCTAGAGAGCTGCTGGTCTTCAGTCTACATTGGAATCCCAAAGAAGTAGGTTCTAACACCGGTGAAGGAATGCTTCAGCAACAGAATAGGTGAACATGCCAGTGATAATGAGGGCAGACAGGCAAAAAGCAAAAGCTTCCTTCCTCCATATCTTTTTATGTGGGCTGCCATGAGAAAGCATGAGCCAAATTTAGAGTGGGTCTTAATATCTTTAGTGATCCAGTCAAGGAAGTTTCTCACAGGTGTGCCCAGCTGCTTGGCTTAGCCATCGCACCACTTAACTGTCAACCTCAGAAATTAGAATAGCTCACAATAGTTAATTCTGACTGTACACCGAGTTGAAGGGGGAAATCTTGATCAGCAGCTAATTTGGAATAATCAGTTTTCAAAAATGTGTTCTTCTGTGTCCTTAATGAAAAAAATGGACTATAAGATTTGAAAATAAAACTGTTTGTTAAAAGGCAAAATAGAAAGAAATAGGAAGAAAAAGCATTTGCTAATTTTAATAAAGGATGAATTAAAAAATTATATTTATCTATAGGTTTTATGATAATGATAGTTCTATTTAAAGATAATGATAAGTCTATTCAAAGAATATTCATTGAACACTACTTGTTCCCAAGCTTTGTATTCAGTACTAGAGATGCCTGAAAAATGAATATATATACAATCCCTAACCTCAAGGCATTTATATACTGGTGGGAACCATTAATGCCAAATTAATTAAGAGGATTTATTATAAGTGACAAAAACAATTTGAGCAACATTAAACAAAAACTAAATATATTAAATGGTCATGGGAATTCCTCATGGGTTTCAGCGCAACAAAAGGCTAAACTGCAAAAAGTGACTACATAGAAAGATTTGTTAAGACATTTCCTTTTGCATATGTATTCCCTTTATTTAGGAGCTTTACAGACAAGGGTAGATCTGACACAATTCCATCAGAGCCAAGAAATCCATGACTGTTCCCTATTGCTTCTGTACTTCATACCCAGAACCCTGACAATATAGCATACCCTACCAATAAATACCACACTATCATAGCCTTGCATATGCCATTTTCAGACCCTAAATTGCTTCACAAGAACATCTGGAGTTGTGAGACAAAAATGGCCTAGATGAACACCTGAAGGTTTTTGAATGACATGTAGTATCTACACCAAATGAGGATACCTTTCTGATAATTGACCATGTGGGACCATTCACACACATTTACTGGAGGGATTTGTTTCTTTTACATTTCTTTCCTGTGCTTTCTATGCTTTCCCCTGATGTTTTAAGTTATACAGGACACTTCTATAGCAGTGAGAACAGTTCCTTAGGAACCATCTAAAAGTCAAAAGAAGTGTGTGAAACAATGCAATGATTTGGTAATAGCTTTGGCACAAACTCTACCATATAACTGGCACTCTAATGGTTCTGTAGGAGCCATTATGCATGTATGAGGCAGTGCAGTTGACATTTGTAACAGCTCTTTTGGAGAGTTACATGGTCAGAGGAAGTATATAAGTCATTTAGGTTGCTTTAAGTGTGTGCCACATGTTTCTGTGATGACTGTGATACTCTTAGAATTGAAAACAAGTTTAATGATACTGAACTTTAAGCTATTGTCAGGGTACATAGAAAAATATATATTTTTGAGTAGATAAACCTTTATTAATATGGTTTTGCGATAAATTAATATCTAATGATGGTTTAAAGTTGATACTGTAAGAACAGTTTTAAGTAAAACCATGAGCCACTCTGTTCGTCTTCACCTTTTAGGTGCCACTCTGGAGTGATGCTCATTTCCATATTAGCAGTGAATGGACAGATGGAATTACATGATACACAGAGTCTAGTAATGTTTTCTAGTTCCGATATTCGCATATTTCCCTGTGTTTGCTGCAGAAATCCATCTCGTCCTCACTGAGGCATGAGATCTATTCAGGTAGGGGTCACTTTTATCCTTAGCTGTTCCATAGATACAAATCAAGGTCTCTATCAGTTTGTTCTTTAAAAATAGTGCTACTACTGATCTCTTACACACTTATCTTATTCGATACCTATTGGCAAATTTCTTACAAGTGGGAAGGATGGGCTGTGGTAATGGTCATTTAATGTTACCTATCACCAAATTTTCCCCTTAAAAAAGAACCATCAGTTTATCTTTCTGCTAATACTTTATGAAGGCTATATGTTTTCTCATATCACCTTCAAGGCTGGCAGTAATAAAAAAGATTTCTAATGTATATTCTGCTAAAATATAATAATGTCCTTATGCTATTATTTTGTATTTGTGGGTAAGCTTAGGAATCTTTGTATATGTTAATGGAGCTTTTTCATCTCTTATTCTCTCAATTTTTATAAAATTCTCTGTCTATTTGTCTACTTATAATTACTAAGGAAAATATTAGCAGCAAAGTAGAAAAGTACAGATAAAGATATAGACCACAGTAAAGAAAATAATAATGTTTTCTAAACATCAAAAAATTACCTTCATTCATCGGACAAATTTATATTAAAACACATTATGAACTCCTGGAGCTCAGCCCAGTGCTTGGCTGTGGGTCAATGCATCGCTTCCATCAGTTACTGGATGTAGTGAAGAGAGAGAGGAGGAATGATATTAGCAAAAGGGGTCAAGATCATAATGGGGAAAACCACAGAGACTGTTGACCCAAGGTAGTGAGAGCTCACTGACTCTAGACTGACAGCTGGGGAATCTACATGGGACTGAACTAGGCCCTCTGAATGTGGGTGACAATTATATGGCTTGCTTTGAGTGTAGGGCCCCTGGCAGTGGGACCAGGACTAATCCCAGGTGCATGAACTGGCTTTTTAGAGCCCATTCCCTGTGGTGGGACACCTTGCTCAGCTTTGATGCAGTGGGGGAGGGGCCTGACCCTTCCTCAGCTTGTTATGCCAGACTTTGCTGACTTTCCAAGGGAGGCCTTACCCCCTGTGAGGAGTGGGTGGGGACTGGGAAGAGGAGGAAGTGAGGGGGAAAATGGGAGGGTGGGGAAACTGGGGTTGGTATGTTAAATGAAAAAAAAAACACTTTTAAATAAAAAAAATACAACTGATGTTTAAAAACTGGCAATTGAGTAAAGGCGGTAGCACGAGGGTGGTCCTCCCCAGGGAAGAGCACACTTATTAGTGGTCCATTGTCAAGTGGGCAACACTGAAAACGTACATACAAGTAATATTATATGGACTCAACATGTTATATTTAGGAATATAAAAAAATACATATGTTCATATATTAACAACTAGTGAAAAAATTGGGTCAGGAATTTGGAGGAGAGTGGGGAGGAATATATAGGAAGGTATGGTGGGAAGAAAAGGAAGGGATAAATTTTGCAATTAAACTATAATCTGAAAAATAAGCAAAAAATGCAGTGAGAAATGATTGCCTAGAGTATTAGCAGTAACATCTTTTCATAGCACATACTTTTTGAAAATGAATACCAGACACTATTATAGGATTATAGCCAAACACGGTTTTATGAAAGAAAATTTGACAACATCTCCATTGACCTAGTAATTTCAGTTCATGAAATTTAGCTTTCAAGTGATCATACAGTGTTATATATTAGGATGATCCAGCAACTGAAGCATTGTTGGAAATATTGAAAAAACAGGAATACTGAACAAGATGTTTAACAACAAGTAGCCACCTGTATGGTGTATAGACAAATCATGCCCTGAAAAACTCTCCAGCCTTAGAAAGGGTGAGACGCAAATAATAAGTGGGATGTCTCAGAGGGATTTGGACAGAGATGTTCTACTACTTTCAAACTGTGTATCTATTCATAATTATTAAACATTTTAAGCTATCCTATGTGATCCACCAGTGATTATAACATTACTCTTTGTATCCTTTATGTTTATATATCAGGAATATTTTTAACTCATTTGACACAAGCAAAATGGGTATATATTTTAGTGTGGAACAATCTTTACAATAAATCATTAAATCAAACCTCATCTTTAAAATGCGGTGTTTTTTAATGTATTTTTGTTTGTAACTCGATATATGGGATATATTTAATGTAACCTAGTTCACTATAAATTTAAAGGTAAAATTTAGGAGCAAAATTTCTATAAAAGTAGTGACCTTTGCTATGCTCAGCACACTCTGACATATTTTGTTCTCTTCTATTCCTTTGTACTGTTCATTATGATCTAGTAAATTTGTTTCCTACTTCACTAGTAGATTACAATCTCCAATTACAAATCACAATATTCAGTATAGGATATTTTATATATAATTTTAATGGAAATACATACATACATTCCTATATGCATAGATTGCTTCGGAACTATTAAGAGGAAATGAACCATAATTATTATTACATTTGTGGAGAGCTACTTACATGGCTAAGAGGTAGATTTTGGAGGCAGCTAGTTTTTCCTATGTACTTTATCCCCTTTGAATTTCCTATCATATACTGATAATTTTTATTTTACACTATTTTAAATGAATGAATTAATATATCACAAATGAAATAATACAATTTACCTGTCCTCTGGACTGATTTAAAACAGTCAAAAAAGGCTGCTTATAAAGGATTTCTGAGTGTCTTAGAATACAGTATACAAATAAATCATCTGGGTAGGAAATGCCGTAAATACTCCCTTTACGACAGTCCCCAGTTTCAGCTCTTGATTTCCTTCTTTTATTCTTTTTCTTTTTATAAATAAATTAACTTTTCCACCCTGATAAGTTTCCCCTCTTTCTTCTCCTCCCAGTCTCTTCCCCAACCTTCCTTCTCCCCTGCCCCACCCCATCCACTCTTCCTCCTTTCTCTTCAGAAAAGGGCAGGCCTCCCATAGATATCAGCCAGCCATGGCATATCAAGCTGCAGTGAGACTAGGCACCTCCTCTCCTATTAAGGCTGGATAAAGTGACCCAGTAGGAGGAAAGGGTAACAGAGTCAGAGACAGTCCCTGCTTTCACTGTTAGGAGTCCCACAGAAAGACTAAGCTACATAACTGTAACATGTGCAGAGGGCCTAGGTCAGTCCCATGCAAGCTTTCTGTTTGGCAGATGAGTCTCTGTGAGCCCCCATGAGCCCAGATTAGTTGATTCTGTGCATATTCTTATGTTGTTTTCATCCCTCTGTTTCCTACAAACCTTGCTCCCCCACTTCCACAGGATTCCCCAAGCTCTGCCTAATGTTTAGCTGTGGGTCTCTGCATCTGTTTCCATCAGTTGCTGGGTGAAGCCTTTCTAATAACAATTGGGCTAGGCACCAGTCTATGAGTATAGCAGAATATCATTAAGAATCTTTTCATTGACATTTTTTGCCAGTCATGTTTGGTTCTATCCTAAGCCATGCCACCTCTGTGTCCTGGCCCTCAGGGGTATGGGTCTCAACCTGGATCAGATATTGGTTGGCCACTCCCATAATTTTTGTGACACCCTTACCCCAGCATATCTTGTAGGCAGGACAAATTGTAGGTGAAAGATGATGTGACTGGGCTTGGGTCCCAATCCCTCCACTGGAAGTCTTCCCTGGTTATAGAAGATGGCCCATTCAGGCTCCATATCCCTCAATGTTAGGAATCTTAGTTAGGGTCACCTTCATTGATTTCTAGAAATTTCCATCCTGCAAGGTTTCTAGCTCATCTCAGAGATGCCCCCCAATTCCAGTTGTCTCTCTTTGTAATCTCTCCCTCCATCCTCCCCCTAGCTGATTCCTCCTGTTCCCATCCTTACCCACCTCCATCTGTCCAGACCTCTCCACCCACCCCACCCTTGTCCACCTGTGATTTCTATTCTATTTCCTCTTCCCTGGGAGATCCATGATCCCCCTCCTTGATCCTTCCATCTTATCTAGCCTCTCTGGGTCTGTGGATTGTAGCTTGGTTATCCTTTACTTTACAGCTAATATCTACTTATAAGTGAGTACATACCATGTTTGTCTTTCTGAGTCGGGTTACCTCACTCAGGATGATCTTTTCTAGTTCCATCCATTGGCTGGCAAATTTCATGTTGTTGTTCTTAACAGCTGAATAGTACTCCATGGTGTAAATGTACCACATTTTCTTTATCTATTCCTCGGTTGAGAGGCATCTAGGTTGTTTCCAGTTTCTGGCTATTACAAAAAAGCTGCTATGAATATACTTGAGCAAGTGTCTTTGTGATATGGTAGAGCATTCTTTGGGTATATGCCCAGGAGTGGTATAGCTGGGTCTGGAGGTAGATCGATTCTCAATATTCTGAGAAACCACCATATTGATTTCCAAAGTGGCTGTACAAGTTTGCACTTCTACCAGCAATGGAGGAGTGTTCCCCTTGTTCTATATCCTTGCCAACAAGAGCTGTCATTTGTGTTTTTGATTTTAGCCATTCTGACAGGTATCAGATGGAGCCATTTTGATTTGCATTTCCCTAATGGCTAATGATATTGAACATTTCTTTAAGTGTTTCTCAGTCAATCACTTGTGATTCCTCTGTTGAGAATTCTCTGTTTAGATCTGCCCCAGACTGTACCCCCTCCCTTGATTTATTTAACTTAGTCTGTCTCTCTATGCGCGTGTGTACATGTTTTGTGCGTGTGTTTGAAAATAGTGTGGAAATAAATGTATTAATATCTATATTAATGTTCTGATCTTTGGTTTACTGTTAAGTCACCTGTTTATTTTGATTCTGTTCATGAAATCAGAGTCATACTCATTTGTTTACTTGAAAAACCTGTGTCTGCAGATAAGTTTCTACCTCACATAGGAAGCAGGGCATGGAAACATTGTAATCCAGTGGACAAGCAATTTTATGTTCCTAAATTGTCTCCTGAAATTAGCAGGTACAAAACAAAAAAGATAGTTGTAAACTTCAAACCTTTTGTGTAATACATACCATACCATTTTCCTCTGAGACCAACAACACATATTTGTCATTTTACAATTTTAGCAATGTACACATAATCATATTTCCATGAACAAACACCTATTATGTTAAGTAGTATATTTTAAGTATAATTCCTGTCATTTCACACAGTTGATAACTTCAATTTTTGTGTTCTATTTTATGGCCACTACCAAGCAGAAATTTGTGCTTAAATACTTTCATTTATTTGAATGTTTGTAAATGAAAAACAAGTTTGTCTAAGGCAATTTATCCTCTATTTTTATTGTTTCTGGGAAATGCTATTGCTTGCTGAAATAAATACTTTCTCTCTGTGTTTATGTGGGTTCTGAGGATCAAATTCTGGTCATCTGTCTTGCCTGGCAGACACCTTCACCAACTGACCCATCTCACTGGCCTTCACATGAGCAGAGCTTATAGTTAACAAACAAGAAATATAAATTGATTGTTTATAAATAAGTACATGCGTTTTTGAGTGATTTATGAAATTAGTAAGTCAATCAAAATTGTCAAACAAGTTGATTCATTTAAGAAACTCTCTAAATTGATATGTCGTCCGACTGAACTGCCTGATAATCCCAGTGCAAATTATTGAGCCTTTTGTTTATGACTGTGTAGTCATATCTTATCAAAAAGCATGTCAGTTGATTGGTTATAATAAGATACATTTAGAATTTATTAATCCAGTCAGTGTTGTCAAGAAATGTTCCTTTTAAAGACAAAAATCAAGGATAATAAAGACTAAAAATGTTATCGTGATATTTAATGATTCCAAATCATGTCAGAATTTGAGGAAAATTCCATAAAAGTTGGAAAGTGTAGCAAATGAAAAGCCAGCCTTCAATTTACATGAATTGTAAACATAACAAATTATGACATTCTTACCAGTCTTCCCATAGTCATTTGAATTCAAAACAATGTGATACTGAACTATCTCAAGGAGGAAATCCATACAAACATGATGGAAGAAAAGAGTCACACAAAAGGAAAAGGAAAAGGAAAGGAAAGAAATAGACAGCACTAGTTCCCTGGATTAAGTAATTACTTCCCTCAGCATAAACACATAAATTATTTTTAACATTTCACTGCTTTGATTGCATTTCTGATCTCTAAGCTACTCTTTGTTCCTTTTATTACTTTATATGAGAAAGCGGAAGAATTGGAAAATAATTTTCACTTTTGATTCAGGTATGGTTGTAGTCCTAAGTTTTGACATTTGTGTAATCAACTGAATGCTGTCATCTTTAATCAGCTTCAGCCACAATAAGTTTTATCAAGATGTTTTGGCCGTACACCTCATTTCCAAGCAGCTGCCTAGATCACGAGTCTGCTAAATTACACAGGCATTTGGAACACTTTTTATAATGTTCTCCTAAGAATCATAATTATATATATATTATATGTATGTATTAAAAGACACACAAGAAAATAAATTAACCCCAGGAAAATCTCACCAGAAAAGTGCTTTTCCAATAGCATTTGGCCTCCAAAGAAGGCACTGGCCTTTACTCACAAGTGCTAGAAAGAATAATCTGAACATATTTTTTTTTTGGACATTATTCCTTTGGACCCATGAGACTTAAAATAAAGAAATATCGTGCTTTCCAACAAGTTGCATTTCAGTTGTTCCAGATTGAATTAGTGTAAATAAAATAGAAAGAAGGGCTCTAGCAAATCAATACTGCATTGGTAGTAAACTGGAAAATACTGACAAATTATCCTTTTAGGCCTTAGCGAGGTTTAATCTAAACATCGTTTTCTCCTGACACGGTGAAAGAGAAGAGAGTAATTTATTACACAAGCCTGATATGGATGAGAAAAGGCTGCTGCTTTTTCTTCACTATTCTGGCTTTTTCCCTTTTTATGCCACTTCAGTTTTTGTCTTGCTCCAGAAAGACATCCTCCTCTCAATGCCACACCTTAGCATGCTGTATTTGGCTACTTGCCAGCTTGTTTAAGAAGAACATGCATTGAAAAGTGCCCTATTAAGAATCAAGGTTCTCTTATATGCATGGGGAACGTTCCTAAGTTCATGCATGCCCTTTCACAGTTTCAGATACTAAGAAAGAGCACTACACACAGGAATATTTTATAAAAATCTGGTTATATTTAACATGAATAAAAATTATCTTGCCCCAAAATTTTAATGGCAAAAACATGAGTTTGGGTTCACTTAAGGTGGGTTTCTAGATCTGATTCCATTCAAACTTGCTACTTGTTCGTAGGAAAGGGAGAATATTTGGAATAGAATGTATTTTTCACACTGTCTCTTTCCTAATTTTGTTTCCCCCATTCTGCTCTTATTCATTGTAATAGACATTAAGCACAAATATGTGAAAGATGTAGCAGAAATATTGGGTCAGCTATTTGTTCATCTTTTCTGTTAAATAAAGTAGTTGTGTTAAATGTCATATCTACCCACATGGATATGATAAAATAGCATTTTTTATTAACCCAAGGGGGGTATGGATATAAGAAAGCCAAGTATGTGCTTCAGGCAGGATCATTTCTCAAGGCACTGCAATATGAACAATATTTAAATTACTAGCTATATTTATCCATCATATTTTTTAAAATCTAAGGTTTTATGATATTACAATTATATCTCAACAGTTATATCATAGTATTAAAAATATAAACCTAAAACACTTTTGTGTACTTGGGGAATATATGTATATTTAATAGTGAGAAATAGTTCCTATTTACTGTACCCCATGCCACATTGGAGCCTCAGTAGGTTTAGTTGCTCATTCAAACTAAGGAAATATTTACATTCCTATGAACCTCTAACTAGAAGGTAAAATTAAGGTAGGATAAGTAAATATATTTACAGGAAGAGGATTTTTCACTAAGAAATTCAATTATATACCATTTTATTGTCTCACAGGGAAATGGATTTCTTCTAGAAAACACTTTCAAAAAGGCCAAAATTTATTACAGGCATACAATTGTTCCTATTAAGTATAAATGTTTCAAACTTATTCTACTGTACTCCTAGCCACAGTTTTCCCAAATAAATTAGTGGCAAGCTGTGTATGTCAATGAATTAAGAAAAAAAAGAAACTATTGAAGGCTTAAAGAAAAATATTTGTTTTCTTTCAAATATCATGCAAAGACCTATTTTCTTTTTCTGAAATCTCTTATGATATTAAACCTTTTAAAACTCTCAAAACCAAGGAAGTTTTATATGGTAGAGATGGGGAGAAATGAGAGAGATAAAATGAAAACTACACAAGGTTACAAGCCACCGACTTAGCAGCTTGATTGTGTAGACTTGATGGTGCTTTAAAAAATAACGTATGTATATTCCCCAAATGAAATTAAGAAATGAAAATTTTGGTGTCCTTTTTAGTCTGTGTCCGCACAACTAGGTCACTTAGCCAGAACAATATCAATACTTTCCTCCAATTGTCCAGACAGCCAGTTTTTACTGAATCATTGAATGGTCAATCCAGTTCACTAGTTAAGATTGCTAAAATGATCCACACTTGGACAGATACAAATGTAAGTTAGTGGAGCATGCCAGGCAGCAGAAGAGTTCTATCTATAAGAGCAAGCTCATCTAATGATCTCTGAGAGACATTTATTTATTCCAGAAATTGATTCAGTGAGTAAAGTCATTTGAAGGGGTTTCAAGATATAAAGTAGAAAAGATACATTTAAAAATAATGTAAAAATGTTTGTTAGAAATTCTTTCAAACACTGGAATTTATTCAACAAACAAGTCAAGCACTTACCATGGACAAAGGACTGGTGACCTAGAAATGAATCATTAGGCATTTTTTTTGACAAATTTGAAGAATTGTAGAAGAGAGTGAACTTTGAGTAACTTGAAGTAAATGAAACAGAAACACCTCTCCCTTTCTCCCTCTTCCACTGCAAAATACATCATTTCAAAAGAAGCTTCATTCTTACCCATAAAGAATCTAAGTTACTTCGAAACAATGCCTTGGTCTGGTGTCTCCTACATGAATCTGTTATGAAGAACTGATTAAATGAGATCTATAAACTAAAATATCTATCTCCCTCATTCTGTGTGGATATGTGTCATATGTATGTGTCATAGTGTCTCTCCCTCCCTCTCTCTGTCTCTCTCTCTCTCTCTCTCTGCTACACATATCTCATATCAAAAATCCTTTAAGAGTCTGTTAGTCAGGAACAATGCTTTGGCCTAGTCTCTACATTTAGCTACAAGTAATACACATCCTGGGAAGAACAATACTCATTAAAAAAAATCAAAAGAAAATTAATGTAAGCTATATGGAAGGAAAGAAACAGGAAATATGAATAACATATGAGCATTCATCAAAGAAATACTGTCCCCAAGCAGAAAATAAAATAGAATAAAACAAGGATGATTAGTTTTCATAGAAATTATAATTAGAGAGCATAATGGTTTAAAATAAATGAATAACAACACATGCAAATATCTATAAGATAGGGTTGTAAAATGATCTCTCCTTTGCCACTTATCCTCTGGGACCGTATTAGTTTATGTGGTAAAATAGGGTTTTTTAGATATAGTTGGGACTGCTAATCAGTTAGGTTTAAGCTTTAAAATGTGTCCATCTGGCACAAGCAAATTACATGTGCACTTCCAAAGCATAGATGAGATGGTAACAGAAGAAAAAGTCAAAGAGATTTGAAGAGTGAGAAGAATTCAATATGGAAAAGGTTCTGTGTTGCTGAGTTGGAAAAGCTCATTGCTATATAGCACATGAATTTCAAGTGTACATGTAATAAAAGTTTCACAAAATGGAACTTGTTTACTAAGTAAAATACATCGATAGTCTTTTCTAATATAGTCTTGTTGCACCTAACCTGTTCCATTCCCTTCTATTTTATTCTATTCCATACTGCATTATAGTCTATGCTATTACTTTAAACATGCCTTATTTGACAATGTACATTGATTTTAAGATGACATATTGGATTACTATGTGGAATTAAAAAAAAAACAAATACAAAGTTATATGCACTATATCCCTCTATGTCCTTTATACATTTTTGAGATGATGAGTAAAGATTGTTTCATTATTGGCTAATTCTCATCAAATGCTCGTGAATATTGGAAAAGGGTCAACCCATCTAGCATCTCTGTTTCTAAACTTCTGACCTTTAGATGCAGAAAACAAATAGTAGAACCTACAGAACACATTATGAACAGCTAGAGAAACTCTAACTCTATCACCATCCCTTTCTTTTGGAAATTGCCTTCCATTTATAATTCAGAATACTTTATTTGTTCTAGAAATCTATTGTTTTGGCACATCAATGTAAGCATGTTCCGGCATCCTCTAAAATTCAGAGAGGACTCTTATATGTCTTGTAATTTATAGTGTTAAGAAAGTCTCAGCTAATCAAGGTTTTCTGGCATGACAAAAAGGAAGTGAAGTAAAAAGTACCTGTTGAGAGGAGGAAGAAAAACCTAAAACACCATTTCTTATGGCCCTACTTACTAAATACTTCTGTAAAAATAACTGGCAGTCAAATTTAAGAATGATAGTAAGATGCATCTACATGATACCACATGATATTTTATATAGTGGTAATCTGTTAAGAGAAACCAAAAACTCACACTGCCTTCTCCAACACCTTTTCATAGTTTCCAAATAGGAAGATAGCCAGCTCTCTTCTTGTGATGACTTCATTGTTGTCTTTGTCCCTTTCTCCTTCCCTACTTTCCAAACACACAAAAGGTAGGAAAACTACTCCAAAACAAAACTCCACTACTATACACAAATCATCTTTTTTCCCTTAACTTCATTCATTCTTTCATTTCATCACCTCACAGTCTTTCTTTCATATTGGCTTGGTAATTGATCCTACTAATAATCCAAAAGGCAAAAATTACAGAATAGAAAATTAGTCAGCATGGTTTTAAGTTTGTTGTGGTTGTTTAAATTTGACCTTCTTCAAGCTTCTTATTCTTTTTTTCTTTTTCTTCTACACAGGGTTTCTCTGTGTAGCCCTAGCTGTCCTGGAACTTACTCTGTAGACTAGGCTGGCCTCAAACTCACAGAGATCCGCCTGCCTCTGCCTCCCAAGTGCTGGGATTAAAGGCGTGTGCCACTATCACCCAACTTTCTTCAAACTTCTAACAACACCAGATGATTCCAATTAATGTGGGAAGCTGGGGAGGGGAGTAGTAGTGGTTGGCTGCCCTGCATGAGATAACTGGTAAAGGAGCAGGGGGCCTATGAGAGTATCC
This sequence comes from Ondatra zibethicus, assembly GCA_004026605.1. Classification (NCBI taxonomy): domain Eukaryota; kingdom Metazoa; phylum Chordata; class Mammalia; order Rodentia; family Cricetidae; genus Ondatra; species Ondatra zibethicus. The sequence continues at coordinate 50,788 of PVIU01008800.1, forward strand.
TCCTCACGAGTCTCAAATAGACATCCTTTAATCTCGCTTTACTCAAAACAGAGGCAATAAAATGAGAAATGAAAACATTTACTCTTTTCATCTTTCATAGTTATAAAAACTAAAGGCATCCACATCTTTATTTAGCCTACAAATGTCAAGAAAGTCAGAAACAAATTTAACTGTGGAAGCAATTTCCCATTACATAATGTCTAAATTTTGGTATTGTGTGAGATCACAAAATAGAATCTTGAAACCTGTTTCCTTCTAACAAGTAAAATATAATAATGAATAAAACTGGAAAAAATACAGAATATAAGAATTGAAGGTAAGGACTAAAACTTCAACTTCATTCTGTCCCAGCCCTTTTCATCTATCACCCCGAACTTTCAAAGCATTCAGTTGTGGATTAAAAATTAAGTTTATGACACAGCCACGTGCAATGAAGGACTGAAGGAATCCTAAAATAAATGGAAAGTAATGATAGTTGAATCCTTCAGCTTGGTAAAGTTTTAGTCTATTTTTTCAAACATTAGCATTTTAAGCCTGTATTTCAAGCATGGTTTATCAGAACAAACTCATCAAGCCTTTGATCTTGGTCTTTTTGTGTAGGGAATTGTTTCTATTTGGAAGAAAATTTCACAGAAAATAAGTTTATTTAATTCAGGCCACACTAGTATCTCAATATATGTATTAATCTCTCCAAATCACAGGTTACTCCAACATTGTATCATAAAAACCATAAAAAGTATCTTTGAAAGTTTAGATTTTCTTTCTATAGTGATGGAATGATAAATTGTTGGGGTTATATATATGGTAGTTACCTTGATCTTATCACAATACATTATATACACAAACTGAAATAACAGACTATAGCCCATTAATGTGTGATTATTGTGTTATTACTTTTCAGAAGAAAATTTTAAGGTATAATTGAAAAATGCTAAGTACAAATATTTGTATTGTAGGTTTCAAATTAGAATATTAAAATCTGTGAAATAGCAAATACATTTATACCTATTTGTGGGCATTATCAATTTTAATTAATCAAAAACACCTCCAAATAATAATGATGAAAATTATATTAAAACATTATAAAACAATTGAATTAGCTAATATCTTTTATTTATGGATACTGACTAATATTTAGTTCACAATTTGAAATATTGTTTATATGTCCATTTGCCAAAATAATCATTTGAGTCCAAGTCCGTCTACCCAGAGCATAAAGTAGTATAGCTGGAATATTTTCACCTTTCCTCGAGTTGGTTTATCCTATTTGTTGAGAGTTAACTTTTTTTTATTACTTTGACAATCATTCTTTAAAGTTACAAGTTTTTCACTGCTCTTCCAAACAAAAATTTAGATCATTAAGTTAATTGAATCTTTAGATATTTAGACTCTTTCTCCTCATAATGCTTATAAAATGTATTTTCAGTTGTCTTTCAATAGTCTTTTATAATCTGAATGATATTTTAATATTTTGAGATCAGGAGAATGAGACTTCACATATGTGATTCTCCTTATCCCTAATGGCAACACACTAATAAAGCTTCTTTCTTATATGATCATTATCAACCAAAAAACATTTCACCTCCATTTTTCTGTAGATAACCCATCTAAACATCTTACACCTTGGTTAGAGCAACACTGATCACCCCTCTTATTCTACTTCCTCACCTAACTTCCACTACTTCTACTCTTTTTTTTCCATTTCTTTTTTGGGTTTTCAAGACAGGGTTTCTCTGTGTAGCCCTGGCTGTCCTGGAACTCGCTCTGTAGACCAGGCTACCCTCAACCTCACAGAGATCCACCTGCCTCTGCCTTCCAAGTTCTAGGATTAAAGTTGTGTGCCACCACTGCCTGGCCTCCCTTATTCTTATTAGTCCACTCTACTTTCATTGAAATCTTCATAAGGTCATATTTATCATATGTCTTTTAGAATTTTTCATATTTTTTGTTAATCTTTGACACCTTTATATTACATCAACTTGCTAATCATTTGTGGATTAGTGTCACTTGTTGCTTGCTTTTATTCTCTCTCCCATTGCACTGATCATTGCCCCCAAACAAATCATATACTTGATTGGTGCTCATGCACCATACACAATTTTATTCAAAACTGTTTGTTGCCTTTATCCCATTCTAGCTTCATTCTTCCTACTCTGATGGGGTTCTGGCAGAAAAACATAGAGAGCAGACAATATTGTTTCTTATCTCATACAGAAAAATGCAGGTCTTCAATAATGAAGTTTTTCCAATTTCTGCCAGCCTACTGTTAACATACTTGTAATTTTGTACTTAAATTTGCAATGGATTTTGAAGTCAGAAGCATCATTATCCCTTTTCCATAGCAACTCTTCCATGCTGTTTCCACCTCCCTTGAATCTTACATTTTCATTGTTCTGTTATTTGCCCAGCATTGAGTCTTCCATTGTGTTACAGACACTTCCTCCATGATCATTCCATTCATTCATTCATTGTGTTACAGACACTTCCTCCATGATCATTCCATTCTCATCTCATTCATTCTTTCGCCTCTTTATTTACATGTGACTTCAATATTTAAGGATTCCAATAACCACACTATTGAACATTACAACCTCGTATCATCTAGCTACACAATTACTAGCAGCTCTGCTTTGTTGCTTTCATGTTTCAGTTTGGTCCCTTGTCACAGTCTAACATCACTGGCTTATTTTTCATAGTCATTATTTCCCTTCCCCACTAGAATAAAACTTCCACAGGGCAGGAATTTGCTTATGAATTTTTATTAACTAGAACCATATTTGACATAATATAAAAGAAATATATTTACTGAAGAAAATTAATGAGTGGACTATAATCCGTGTCCTATTTTCTATTACTCTAATGCAATTAAAAAGAACACGCACATCAGGGCTACATTCTGGTTCTAGTTAGTGTGATTGGTTGAGGAAAAAGAATATTTTTTTTGAGCTCTCTAGTTTTTCAGACTCCTTCCTCAGTGTCTCTTTATCAGTCTACATTTTTAAAATGTATTAGTCTTCTCAATGGAACTGACCTTAGGTCATTTTTCTTGCATTTATAAATATTTTCTGAGAAATTGTATCTATATTGTATTTCTAAGCACTTCAATGAATTTCTAAAGTAGAGCTCAAATGACCACTTTCTCCCAGAGTAGTTTCTAATGGACCGTCACTCATCTATTGGATAATGCATCTGCTCTTCAAACTTAACACCAATTAAATGCCTTACTTTCTTCTGAATTTCTTGTATTAGTGGCACAGACATCTACTATACTTTCCATAACATAAATATTTTTAGCATGTTCTAAGTTTTTTCTTCTCTCCTGCCTCCACCTTTATGCTAACTTCTAACAACTCCATTTCCAAACTACATTTGTGATGCACTCATTTTTCCTCCATACTCTCACTTTTCTCTTACATCTACCCACCTTGATTTTTCACATAAGGTATAAAAATAGTCATCTAAGTGGCTTTCCTGCCTTCATGTATTATCAAACTCAAATTTTAATATATAATATTGCTGTACCAGGCTGCTTCTTTTGGGCCACCAACCAGCTGCCAAATCATGACACAGAGACTTATTATTAGTTTTAAATGCTCGGCCTAGCTTAGACATGTTTCTGGCTCACTATTTTAACTTAAGTTAACCTGTTTCTCTTTATTCACTGTTTGCCTCAGGACTTTTTACTTTGCTTTCCTTCTGTTGTATGTTCACTGCTTCTCCTGTCTGTCTGTCCAGTGGCTGCCTGGATTCTTACCCCAGACATGACCCTCATTCTCTCCTCCTTCTCTAGTTCTTCTGCTTATCAAGCCTAGATTTCTCCTCCTGTTTGTTCTCTCAATCGGCCAGCCCTGCCTCTCCTTTCTCTGCCTAGCTAATGACCATTCAGCTTTTTATTAGACCAATAAGTGCCTTAGTGAGGTAAGATGAAATAAATGCAACACATCTATACAAGATTAAACAAATACAGCAGAAACAAAAGTAACACACCTTTACACAGTTAAAGTAATATTCTGCAGCATAATCAAATGTAAGACACTTTATCTAATTAAAATAATATTCCACAACATATTGTACCAGAAAATTAATACAAATAGCTTTCTTGCCAGTTCCTATGACTAGTATAGTACTCATCAAGCTCCATTCAACAAGCCATAGAATCCAGCCTAGACCCACTTCAACCTCTTCAACTCTACAGGCACATATATTCACCTATTTTTCTCCCAAGTTCACCAAACTGTTTCTCAACATGAAAAATGCATTTTATTTTACCAAAATTATAGTTTCCATCATCATACTTCTTGGAAAACTTTTAAGAACTTTGCAAGCCATTTCAATACCAGTTATTCTACAGACATTCTTCTAGTCTCACACAGTAAGTCACTATGATCTTTGATCATCAAGAGTTTTGTGTCATACATCTCTAGTAAACTATGTTTACATTGTGCCTTAGAAATGTTGTTAGGTACCTGTCTTTTTCAACAGACTATGAACTTGCATCTCACAAGTAAGAATTGCCAAGATGAGGAGACAAAGCACATATTTAAAAGAATAAATAGTGTCAGTGGTGAGTATGATAGGCTAGCCATCATATGACTGAAATGAAGTAAAAATAATAAAAGCAAAATACATTTGCTTCTTGAGTATAGATAGTTGAAATTTAAAGAGAATGTGGCTATGAAAGATGAATGCATATTTGATAAATAAAGTAGCCAGAAAGAATTATTTTACTTGAGAATTAGGTTATGGGCAAATAAATAAGAACAATTAGACTAGACCACATAGTCATAGTGTGCATTGGGACAGGGAGATTTGGACTTGATTGTAGGTTTTCTGCTTGTTATGACATTATTATTGTGTTGTATATGTATGTGCATATATAAACATTCCCTTTAGACAATAGACATTTTGACAGGTCAAAAGGAGAATGTAACTATTCTCACCTAAAAATTACAATGTCTACAGTAAAATGCTCTGAGAATGTATTTGTTTTAGTACTGGGCACACCTTTAATCCCAGCACTAGGGAGGCAGAGGTAGGTGGATCTCTGTGAGTTTGAGGCCAGCCTGGTCTACAAAGTGAGTTCCAGGACAGCCAGCTGTTACACGGAGAAAACTGTCTCAAAAAAAAGTAAAATAAAATTTTAAAAGGATGTATCTAGTTTTGCTCTTCTTAATTTGTTTAAAGTATTGCTCCCAGAATCTACTTAGTACCTTTAGATCATAAGGTCCAGTTTAGAGGATGTACTGTTTCTGATGGCACACCAGAATGAAGCGGATATAATTTGCATTACAGAGTTCATTTATGAAATATGGCAACAAGTTTCGCCTACTAAAGTGAAAAGGAATAAAAACAGTGTGCATTTACTTCTGCAATTTGAAGACCTAGTTGTGGCTATAGCACGAGAAGTCCTTTTTTCTCTCTGGTTGTCTCTTTATTTAGAAGTTTACATTAATTAAACTTGATTCTCTTAGTGTTTGAATGGCAATTCTAAATGCCTGTGGTAACAAAAATCACAAACTATAAAATCAGCCAAAATGCACATTCTTAAAGAGTCAACACAGTTGCTAGTGATATTTCTTAATGTTCCTTTGTCCTACTGTTCTTGCTTTTCCTGTACTGCTTTTTTTCCTTAATTATTATCTGTTGAGATTAGTGGTTTGCCCTTTGCTTTCTGGCATGACACATTGTACAAATGTTTTGTGGTGGGACTTTAATTTGTTCATGATGACACTGTTTCTGCCTTTGCCCATGGGAAAAATAAAATTGAGTCATTCTTCCTCTGGCCTTCTTCAGCTACACACTCTGTCAGTACGATGTTTATCTCAACTTGCCTATTGATGATCACATTGATTGTGGTGTATCCTAGTGTGCATCTCAGAGCTTCTGGCTCTTTAGATTTTTAGAGTTCATTTCCTTTAAAGAAAGCCTACAAGAAATTTTAAACATCACCGAGAGATACTAAAGGATAAGACTGCCCCTAACGTTGGTTGGAACCAATACTGTATTAGGATGCAATTCAGAGGAAGTTGTGTGTATGACAGATCATAAAAGCTATGTAGTAATCAGTCACATGCTAGCTAAGCCTAGATTGCAGTAATGAAATATTTTTGTTGGTGTGTTTTAAATTCTCTGAACTGAAAAGTGAGTGCTATAATATGCAATATATTTGCAGAGAAGAAAAGTAACTTTAAAACTACTACCTTTGCATGGATGCTCAGTCTGTCAACTTTTGTCATTTGTGATTTTTAATGGATTTTCTGAAACAGAAGTGAGACTTCCAACATAGATTTATTTTTCAGTTTTAAAATCTATTAAGTGTAAGCTCTGACTATGAATCCTGACTTATCTGGCTGGCCAATTTATCATATTTTGTAATCCATTACATATACAGTAAATTTTCATAAGACTCATGCCCAAGAGTTTAGTGACAGTTGTGTGAGATGAAAGGTATTTCCTTGTATATATTTGGTGGTGTTAAAGTATGAGGTCAAAAATGAAAACAAAAAAGAAAAGAAAAGAAAAGGACACACACACACACACACACACACACACACACACACAAAAAGCCAGGCAGTGGTGGCGCACGCCTTTAATCCCAGAATTTGGGAGGCAAAGGCAGGTGAATCTCTGTGAGTTCAAGGCCAGCCTGGTCTACAAGAGCTAGTACCAGGACAGCCAAGGCTGTTACACAGAGAAACCTTGTCTCAAAACAAAAACAAAAACAAAAAGAAGTACGAGGTCAGTGACACAGAGAGCTGGTTACAAGCTTTTTCTTTCCTTCCATGAAAACATAAACATTAGTTAGAATGAGGTATATACATACATACATATATATATACACATATATGGAATATGAATTTTATTGCTATACAGCAAATTACTACATATTTAAGAAATTTAAAACCGCAATTTATTATTCTCCAGTTACTCTGAGTCCAGGATCAGAACACTGAGTTCTCTGCTTGGAGTCTCAACTAGTCTGTAATGATAACAACTTGGACTGGGTTCTTTTCTAATGACTCTCTTCAGTGTGTATATGGTTGTTGACAGATTTCAATTCTTTTGATTCTAAGACTGAATTTCTATTTTCTTCCTGGGCACTTCACTGTAAGGTACTAGAAGTAGTTCTCTAATCTTTGTTATATTGTGTTCCATATGGACTCACTCAATGCATGGCATTTTCATCCCTGACACCCAGAGGAACACAGACAAAAAGAGACAAGCATAGAGAAATGGATGTAGACACATATGAAGAGAAAGGAAACAGGATGAGAGAGAGAGAGAGAGAGAGAGAGAGAGAGAGAATAAGAAAGAGAGAAAAGATGAGGGAGGACAGAAGGAGAGAGAGAGGGTTAGAATCAATTGCATGCTAATAAAATTAGTCATGTAGATGTGTAGAATAATATGCAGGAATAAAGACTTTTGCCATATACTACTAATTATGAATAAGTCACCCATTACCCCATGCACATAAAATGACAAGATTATATACTGACATAAACATTGGACCATCTGAGGGCCCATGTGTTACAGTACTCAAAGAAATAAGACACAATTCACTAGCCTAAAGCCTAAATGAAATAATGAGTATTATCCTTTGATGATTATTTAAGATGCCTAATGTGAGCAAAATATCAATTGTTTCATATATTATTTCTTTTTTTATATCCAGTAACTGATGGAATCATATATTATTTCTGAGTGTATACTTTTAGAAAATGATTTTTAGAGATTATAGAGTAAGTCTCTTAACTTTAAAATTATCAGTTGTCCAAGTAATTCATAATCATATGCTTATTATAAAAGCAATTATAACATAGAACTGTGTAAAATAAAACTGTCCTTTCTTCTTCACTTCTTCCTGCCATAGCAAGTTTCTCTATCTAGAGATTTATCAGTGATAACAGTTTATTTAGCTTTCTATAATATTTTGATAATGAAAATGAGATTATTCTTGATATGTTGCTCTGTAGCTATGTTTTTTAGGACAGTGCATTTGGTGGTTATTTCAAATCTCTTTTTTTGCAACTCTGGATCAGCTACTTGGAAGTTCTATGCTTGTATGGACCATTATATGATTCTTTATTTTTACTTTAATGAACTCGATGTACATATATATGTACATACAAAAAGTGGAAAGGTTTATTTATTGTATTTATCTCTTATATAGTATAGTACATATTATATACCTATTAATATATTATATAACATTTATAACATACTATATTGTACATTTGTTATATTGATAGATAAATAAATGAAATGTACTTGATATTTAGCTACTGTGACAATATCATCTTAAAAAAATAATTTGTATTTGAAAACCTACTGCCAGTATTGTGAATGAATGCTTTTTTTTCTCCACTCCATATTTTCTTCTCTAAAATGCATTCCTGTTAGAAAACTAGTGGGGAGACACAATAAAAGTTAGTAAACATGGGAATGAATGAGAGAGAATAAAAGAGAGAGATAGAAAGAAAGGCAGAGGAGAGAGATAGAGAGACATTGACAGAGCGAACACATTGGAAAGTATGGACATAGGCAGTGTCCATTTAGTTAACCACAGAAAATTTAGATTCATTAAGAGTCTGAAAAAACTACTCCCAAAAAGAAGCCTTTTCTTGTGGTTTATAAAATTAGAGCACTCTTTTTAATTCAACCCACATTTTATACACATACTTACATGTAAGTAGAGGATAGGGATAAGTAAGAGAAAGAGAATAGCTTGTTCAGAGAAGGAACATTCTGGAACTCTAAAAACATACCATGGAATGTTGGTAATGCATGTTATTAACTCAATGACTCTGAGAGTCCTTCTTCAAAGCCATTTCTAAATCACCTATCATTACATAATTAGAGGTCTCTTAAAACAAGTAAAATAGATCTATAAACCAGGTTGTCTACTAGAGTGCTAGAAAGCCTGCACTACAAAATGTCACAATTTGTAGCTACCCTCCCCCCAAAAGAAATAAAATTGCTTTGATAATATATAATATCAAATGATATTTTTAGATGGCATTGCTGGAGCTCCATGAAGATTTTTTAAAACTGTCTGATTACAAAATTTACTCAGAATTTCAAGGCTGATATCTAAACCTCATGATTTGTTCAGACTTGCATTTCTTCTTCATCCTTATGAAACTAAATATGAATGCTATGAAAATACTCATTTTTTTTCCAATTTTTGATACATACATTCTTTCTAGGTTTTTTTCCTTCTTATGAATGAGAATATATAGAAAGAAAACAGCAAGCAAATAAACCATACTCCATACCTTTCTGTATTGCAAACAAACTTTCAGTTAATTTTGTCTACAATTTGAGGATTGATCATGTAAAATAGAAATCATGGCTTAGTTCTATTGGTTTAATCACCTGACTTACAACTCCAATGCAGAAATTACCATCACACTGTTCTTCTAATGCTTAAAGCTGTTGATTACACAACGTTGTCCAACAGTATTTTGAATGACTATTTTTTTGTGCATAATCAACTTTCAAAGCAATGTTTAAATAAAATCTATGTTATTTCTTAAGTTTATAAGTAAATTATTGCTTGAAATATGTTTTCATCTCCCAAGTTATTTTGCAGTGAAGAGCTACTTTTTGACTACATTCAACCATCAAACAAAAAGAGAACAATTAATATGTTTAGGAGCTGCTTGTAACAATTTTTCTTCTTTTTTAAATTTACTTTTTTAAACAAACTTATCTTACATACCAATCCCAGTTCCCTCTCTCTCCCGTCCTCCCACTCCTTCCACCTCCTCCCCATCCTACCTGCCATCCACTCCTCAGAGAGGGTGAGGCCTCCCATGGGAGTCAACAAAGTCTGTCATATCACTTGAGTCAGGAACAAGGCCTTCCCCCGCCCCCATATCTAAACTGAGCAAGGTATCCCTTCTTAGGGAATGGGCACTAAAGAGCCAGTTCTTGTACTAGGGATAAATACTGGTTCCACTGCTAGTGGTCACACCAACTGCCCATGCCACAAAACTATCACCCTCACTCAGAGGGCCTAGTTCAGTCTTATGCTGGTTTCTCTGCTGTTAGTCCAGGGTCAGTGAGCTCCTACTAACTCAAGTCAGCTATTTCTGTGGGTATCCCCATCATGGTCTTGACCCCTTTTCTCCTAATGTCGCTTCTCCCCCTCTGTGACTGGACTCCAGGAGTTTGGCCCAGTGCTTAGCTGTGGATCTCTGCATCTGCTTCCATCAGTTGCTAGATGAAGGTTCTATGATGACAATTAAGGTAGTTATCAATCTGCTTACAGAGCAAGTGCAGTTTAAGCACCCTCTCCACTATTGCTTAGATTCTTAGCTGGGGTCATCCTTGTGGTTTCCTAGGAGTTTCCCTAGTGGCGGTTTCTCACTCACTCCACAATGACTCCCTCTTTCAAGGTATCTCTTTCCTTGCTCTCCCTCTCTGTCCTTTACCAAACTTGATCTTGATCTCTCATGTTCTCCTCCCTGCTCCCCTTCTGCCCTAAAACTCTCCTTCTCCCCTCCCACTCCCCTATCACCGTCATCCATCCTCTCCCCATGCTTCCAATTTACTAAGATCTTGTCTACTTCCCATTCCTGGAGGGATACATGTATGTCTCTCCTAGATTTCTCTTCTTTCCTGTCTGGGGCTGTGGACTGTAGGCTGGTTATCCTTTGTTTTATGTCTAATATCCACTTATGAGTGAGCATATACTGTGCTTGTCTTTCTGTGTCTGGGTTACCTCACTCGGAATGTTTTTCTAGGTCCATCCATTTGCCTGCAAATTTCAAGATGTCATTGATTTTTTCCCCACTGACTAGTACTCCATTGTGTAAATGTAACACATTTCTTTTATCCATTTTTAAGTTGAGGGGCATCTAGGTCCTTTCCTGATCCTGGTTATTACAAATAAGGCTGCTATGAACATAGCTGAGCAAATGTCCTTGTGGTATGGGTCTGCATCCTTTGGGTATATGTCCAAGAGTGTTATTGCTGGGTCTTGGGGTAGATTGATTCCCAATGTTTTGAGAAACTGCCATACTGATTTACAAATGGTTGTATAAGTTTACACTCCCACCAGCAATGGAGGAGTCTTCCCCTTATACCACATCCTCTCTAGCATAAGCTGTCATTAGTGATTTTGATCTTAACCATTCATACTGGTTGGTATAAGGCAGTATCTCAGAATCATTTTGATTTGCATTTCCCTGATAACTAAGGATGTTGAGCAGTTCCTTAAGTGCCTTTCAGTCATTAGAGATTGCTGTCTTGAGAATTTTCTATTTATATCTGTATGCCATTTTTAGTTGGAGTTTTTGGTATTTTTGAGACTTAGAAGCTTCTGTAAGGCAAAAGACACAATCAACAAGACAAGACAGCAACCTACAAAATGGGAAAAAAATCTTCACTTACCCCACTACAGACAGAGGGCTAATCTCTAAAATATACAAAGAACTCAAGAAAGTAGATATCAAAAACCATTTCCCTTCTTAGTGATTGGTAATATTATTAGCATTTTAACTTAATAATGAGACCTCTCTACAAATAGGTTTAACACAAACCTCCCCAAATTTATTTATATACCAAATTATTTTATTTAAAAACACTAACCTTCTCTCACATTAGGAAATGTTGGTTTAGATACATCATCTTTAGTAGTAGCGTTATTGAACTGAACAATTTTTGTTTCAGCATTTGCCACTGGTAATTTCACATCATTACTTTTAATCCATTTCTTGAAATTAATTCCTTCTACAACTTCAATTATGTCTCAAAAAATTAAGTACATCTATCTGCCAAACTAAGAACAGATTTACCTATAAAAATATACCATGAAAAATTTAATAATTTAAAGACAGTGGAATTAATTATGCAGTGAGGGGGTAATTCTCAATAACCACATCTCTTTTCAAAGGATTATTTTATTCATGTTTAATAAAAATGCAGCTCTCAGAAGATGGCATTTGATAAACCCTCTTCTTTGAATTAATTTATTTTCCTGTTATCATTGTTAACTATGCTTATGAAAGATAATCCAAGGACACTACAGGAATTAGATAACGAAATACTGTGGCGTCACCTTCATCCAGTTGATGCACTGATAACTGTGACTGAAAATTGTAGGAAACTTAAAGAAAAACAAAATAAAAAAGGAAATCACTGTCACATAGAAGTATCATTTTAGAAGCCTAACCCTTATAAATTGTATTGATAGGAAACCTGCACCTGAGCCACAGTGAATCACATCACTTGACTTATATTTAATGGCAATTGGAAATATCCTTGATCCTTATGCTTTTATTGTATGGCATGTTTTTGTGGCTCAGCTTAGAAAACCAAGTTTATTGGGAAATAAATTTTCAGTGTTTCATATGTTGTCTTTAAAGAAACAGTAGTCACCACCTGCTGCTTGTCACCCACTGATGTCATCTTTCTTCCCAATCAAAAAAGCAGGTCAGCAATTTCCTGGCAGGACAAAAGGACACTTTTCCCTATGCACTGTATCATGGGTAAGACTTACACCTAGTAGGAGACAGGGCATATATTTTCTAATGTTCTAGGCTACTTCCTCCAAGAAAGAAAAAAGAACATATATATTATTTTTACAAGGTCTGAAATATGTAGTACCCTTTCTTTAGGTACGAATATATGTTCTGTGAAAGCTATAGACATAGCTAAGTTATATATTTACAAAAAAACTGGTTACTCATAAGAATTTGTACAGTCATTTTGCTATACCTGGAGTGTTCCTTTTTCTACTCACCCATATCCGCCCACCCTACTATATTCTGATGAATCCTTTAGATTGAAATTCCATTCTACATTCTCCAGGATCTTGACCACACCTGCTTCCATACACATTCCAGTACACCTTGTAAGTAACCTACATTATACAAATGTCATATGTCCCAGGGTGTTTTCCTTGATTAACTCTAAGGTTCCAAGTCAATCATGTGATCAATTAGCCAGGTGTTGGTGGTGCACGCCTTTAATCCCAGCACTCAGGTGGCAGGGACAGGTGGATCTGTGAGTTCAGGCAGCCTGGTCTACTGAGCGAGTTTCAAGAAGGTTCCAAAACTACAAAGAAATACTGTCATGAAAAAGCAAAAAAAAAAAAAAAAAAAAAAAGATCATCACTCATGCTATTCAAGGCATAGTAAACTACTCTGTTCTTGTGTCAAATGTCTAACTAAAGATTTTGTGTAATGCTCTGAATACAGGACATTTCTACAGCAAAGAAAGTAATGTTACAAAATGTATTTAATGCAAGTTCTTGCAAATAAACACAATCTAAAAGTCAAGGAATTTTAGCTGCTGCTTGCTGCTTGTTTCTTAAAGGGTGGTCACAAATAAGTACCTGTAACATCTTAGAAATATAAAATCTGACTCTCCAGATGGTTTGATGAGTAAAACACCTGCTTAATAAGCATCGGGACCCGAGGTCAAATCCCCAGAATTCAAGTAAAGCTGACCTAACACACGTCTGTAGTCTCAGAACTTCTTGTGGTAAAACGGGAAGGAGACACACGAGAATGCCCCAAAGCTGGCAAGCCAGCTAGTCTATTGTACACAGAGGAGCAAAGAGATTCTAAACCAAACAAGGAAGAAAATGAAAACAACACCCAGGCTTCTGACCCCTACCCATGCACAATGGTACATGCATACCCTCAGTAACGTGCATGCGTGCCCGCGTGCACACACACACACACACGCACACACACACACACACACACACACAGGAGTGGGGAGGGATGGAGGAAGAAAGAGACAGACAGACAGACTGAGAAATTCAAAGTTTATGCCCACCCAAGATACTGAGTTTGAATATGACTTATGATTCCCAGGTGACCTAGGAGCAAGTTAAACTTGATTAAGCAGTTCTCCAGGTGAAAGGCTGGTTGTAATCTATCTCTGTGGAGTAGTTAAAATCATGAAAGATGGGATCCTGTCAAAATTGTTCCCATCCACATTAATGTGTCTATTGATACTGCCATTGTTCCAGTTATTTTGATGCAGCCATTTCTAGAAGAGATTGGTTTATACTGGCTCTTATACTCTCCCTACCCCCTCTTTTGGAATGTTCCCTGAGCCAGAGATGCAGGATCTGTGATATAGAGTCATCTGTTGGGATTCCACTCCCCACAATCTGTTGATCTCTGCATTGTATCCAGGGTGGTCTCTCTCTGATGGTCTCCATTTGCTGCGAAGTGAAGCTTTTATGATGAGGGGTGGTCATTACATTTATCTGTGGGTGTAATATTTAGAATGTAGTGAGGAGATATGTTGGTCTACCAATGTAATGCTAGTAGATTCTCTTCCAAGATTCATGACATCACTAACCCTGGAAAGCTAATTAGGATTTGAGTAATGACTTCGGGGAGAAGAATTAGCCTTTCCCAGGGATGAGACCCCTGAGAGTTTTGCAGTACACAGTGGTCAGCCCTGAAACCATATACACGCAAACCACAAAACTGGAGTAAGCAGACTGTATTTTTATATTCATACATAAACCTAAATATCTCTATATCTATACATATGTACATATGGAACATGTTGTGGGTAATCAAGTTTAGGTGAGGTCTTTGTAATAGAGTATTTGTGCTTATGAGAAGAGGGATATCAGAATTCTCTTTCTACTACATGTTGAATAAGATTTTTGCTTGTTCTTTTGTTTTTGTTTTGTTTATTAAGATGGGGAGAAAGCTATCTGCAAGCAAAGAAATCTATCTCCTGAAACCTGGCCTTTGATAGTATCCTGATCTCACATTTTAAACATTCAAAGCTAAGAAATAAATACCTCTTGTTTAAGCCATGTCCTCTATGGGAGTTCGCTATGGCAGTTTGAGCTTACACATATAATTGTGATTCAACTACTAAATTAAGTTTCTTATTATAAACCAAGTATCAGCAACAGATTCCACTGCCTGTGAGGAAAGACTAATTATATTTTCATTTTGATCTTGACTATTTCAAGGCCATGAGATCATCTGACTTCTCCAGCTACTGTAGAGAGCTCCGAGTACTTGTTTCTAGCCTTCAGTGATTTTCATTAAAACACATGTTGGTTTTAAAAATATTGAGCATATATTTTTGATTAGAAGATATTCTAGACAATGGATCATAATATGTAGTTTATCTGCAGTAAATAGTCAACTAGTTCTAAATGATGAAAACCAAATATCATGTTCACACTAAACTGTGGCATGATAGCGGGAAACCTACCTCAAAAGTTTGCCCATGTCCATCCCTGATAGTATAAGTATGGCATTGAATGCTGCAAACTTGTAAATATTCTTTAGGAATAATTGAGTAGAAAAAATATCTTATTAGGTATGTGGTAAAAGAGGACACCAAAAAAGTGCCTAAGACTCTTTATATATTTGTGATTTGCCCTCCTAAGCTTTTGTTAACCAGTTTTATCATATACTGAAGACAAACACCTGAAAATCCAATTCAAATGGAAAAGATTCATTTTGGATCGCGGTTTCTAAAGTTTCAGTGGATCGTTGGGCTGACTGCCTTTTCTGGGCTGTTCTGACGCCAAACATTTTGTTAAAAGTGAGTGGTAAAGCAAAGTTGTTCACCTCGTTCAGAGACACAGGAAAGAAAGTCAGTTTCTTGGCATTCTTCCTTCTCCCTCTTTTCATCACGTCTGGAGGCAGAGTCCAGTGGATGGTACAAACCACGAGGAGAGGTCTCCCCTGTTTGCTTACTTTTGGTTAAGTAATTATTATGCCAAAATTAATGTCATTTTAATTTTCAGTTCAGTTTCTCTTGCAGAACAGGAGAGATGTTAAAATATGATTTGCTGTATTTATTTCAAGGTGATTTACACTTTTGTTGATCAAAATAGCAACATAGCTACCATACAAAAGTTGCTACTATACTCAAAATCATCTCTGATAACACCCCCACAGATGTTCATTAAATGTGCCTTATGAATCTTCTAGCTGTCTGTCAATCCAGTCAAAATTAGGTATCAGAGCAATGCTTACAGATGTTCTAGGAGTTCACATAACATCTGGCAGGTCTCATTATCAAGATAATGTTAGCATCATATTATGACATATTCAGTAAGTAGACAACATTTTGAGAGCCTCCACGGTAAATAAAATATGTAGTGAATATTGACCAAACTTGACCAAAGGCAAAAGGAACAGAAGAACAGTAAGTAGCATGTTGATTTGATTTGATTTGATACTATGTTCATAGAATTATCCTCTCTCTTTCTCTCCCCTTCTCTCTTTCACACACACACACATACATACAGACAAGAGAGAGAGAGAGAGAGAGAGAGAGAGAGAGAGAGAGAGAGAGAGAGAGAGAGAGAGAATGTGGGAGAGAAAGGCAAAAGGCAAGACAGCTGGCTTACTTACCTGCATGGCAAGATAGGTCATAACCTATGCTCTGCATGTATAGCTTTTGAGAAGCCTCAGGTTACCAGGAATGGTGCAAAAAGCAATTGTTCATGATTGGTACTCCTCTGTGCTGACTTTTGTCCACTCTGTCTTAATAACAGGGAACACATGTTGCTTGCAGAGGAAGCCGTTTTACTTTGTAGGAGTCCTTGCTTTCATTTAAAGAGTTCAAGTTCCCTCAATATTGTAGCTGAATTTAGTTTTAGTTTAAATTCTATTCCTTATTTATTTGTTCCTCTATTTTTGCCTTTCTTTAACCAAAAGAAAAAAAAATATGCTGTGCTCATCTAAATGTGTGTGTGTGTGTGTGTGTGTGTGTATGTGTGTGTGTGTGTGTTTTCTATCAACAGAGAAACACATGGTGGTGGATACATAATCCACCCAACTGAGGTAATCCTTACAGAAAGTGAACTATTTCTATTTTCTCATTATTTTCCTTGCTGCCATTTTGCTAAAAAGTGTTCTTACATGACAGGGTTTTACTCTTCTGAACCCTCAAGTACAAAAATCTTTGGAGGTAATTTTGAGCATAGAAATGCCTTTTCCATGGTAACTATGTTCTTATTTTGATCAACAACAGTGTAAATCACTTTGAGATAAGTACAGTAAATCGTGTTCTAACATCACTCCTGTTCTGCTCTAGAAATTGAAAATGAAATGTAAAGGTAAAGTGGCATAGTCACTTTGCCATAACATATTATTACCTAACTAAAATTATGATGTATAACCATGCATTATAAAACTATAATAAGGATAATTATTTATTAGAAAATTATGTGAATGTCTATACATGCATAAATAAACAGCCAAGTATTCCTGCTTTACTTTATCAATTATGGGCAATATGTTCTGATTAGCACTTGCTATGACTTTTTAGAATACAGAGCACTTCAGAAACATTGGATTATGTGTGTTTGCTGAATTAAATAATTTTTCAACCATATGGTATCTCCTGTCTTTTAATCTTGTGCAGTTATATACAAATGGTCACTTAAGAGTTTAGTCCTATTAACCATGCCTAATCTTCATTGTCAACCTGAATGTGTTTAGAAGCTCCATGGAAGCACTCATTTGAGGATAATTGTGAGAATGTTTCCAGAAAAACTTAACTGAGGACATAAAGACCCATCCTGAATGTGAGTGGTCTAAGGTTCTGCACGGATAAAAGAACAAAAAAGCTGAATAACACCATTCCTCCATTCATTCCTTCACCCCTTTTCTTCTCCTGACTGTGAAGGCCAAGGGCCGAACATTCTCACATTCCTGCATCTGTGCTTTTCCCCATCACCGTGGGCTTTTACAAACAGTGAGCAAAATAAGCCCTCCCTTCCATAAGATGTTTTGAAAGTATTTTTTTACAAATACAATTTTTTATTGACAAATACAAAATTATTTGTCACAGCAACAAGAAAAACTAATACTCTATCTAAAATAATTTTCACACCTTCTTATTTCGTTGTTTGAGACAGAGTCTTGCCCAGACTAGCTTCTAATTTGTAATTCTCCCCTTTAGCATCCCATGTAGCTGGGTTTACATACTACCATGCCAGGCTGAAGCATATTGTTTTACTATTTTTATAATATTCTTGTTTGTGGGGCCGAGGAATGAAGTTAGAGTTCTTTCCATGCTACAGCAACACTGTTCCATTGAGCTACATATTCAGCCACCCATCATTTATGGCTGATTGGTTTCCAGAGTTCCTTTCATGTTTCTTACTGAGTCTCATTGTGAATTATAATACCTAATTATAATCACATTGTAGGACTCAAATTTTCAATATTATCAAATAAGTCTTGTATCTTTCCCCAAATAATTTTTTGATGAGAATCCCAAAGGGATGTACAGGTAGCATCATTATTATGTGGGTGTTCTGTAGCACCTTATGTTTAGTATGTGTCTAAGAACAGAAATAGATTTTAAAAGTAGTATCTGGCGGTTGATATTATTACCCTTGTTTGAAAGATGGAAAGGGGGCCCTGAGAAGCCATGTCACTGTCCAACATGAAAAAATTGAATTCTCAAGCCTGCAGTCCTGTACTCTGTCCATTCCTGTCACTCAGCTCTCAGTCATCAAGGATTTACTATAATCAGAACTAAAAACAGCAGGGTCTCCTTCACTTGTGATGTACCAAAAAGATAAGGTCCAATCATTTGACAGAATGGATTGAGGTTGATTGCATCTGAATGCATAGGCCAGATGTTTTAAAAGACTGTTTATTTTTGCCCATACCTGAAGTGGCCACTGAAGTATTTTACTTAGAAAAAAGGTTGTAAAGATATCTCAGTAATTTCTCTGTTTCAAATATGGCACTTTTATGTCTAACTGATAAAATTTTCATTACATGAACAGAGCTAAAAATGACACTGTTCAACTTTCCATTATAATTTTGTATATTGAGGTACTCTAATACACACACACACATTTCATTTGTTTCTGTATGAAATCTTTCAATCAGAGCTCCCAAAGCGTATAAAGCATGACTTTTTTGTTCCTGCAACAGGAGTTAAACCTAGAATTAACCATCTTGCTGTGTTTGCTGCATATGACTCTGTGTGTGTGTGTGTGTGTGTGTGTGTGTGTGTGTGTGTGTGTGTGTGTGCGTGTGTGTGTATTGCTTTTCAAAGTTTAGGATTTTTCATGTTAGTGTAACAAAATTTTTAAAAACTGATTTCTGCCCACCCCTAGCATTTTAGTCAAAAAAATTACTTCATGATTATAGGCCCAAATGTTTTTTTGCTATCATACAAATGTGAGATACATTTCCTTTTCTCTTTAGCTTCAGCCCATAACTTAATTTTATTTATTTTCTTACTTATTTATTTGCATTAACATGTCCATCTTTTCCATCTAATGGTAAAATCTTTCTATCTAGCCAGATGATTGCTCTTTTCTCCAGTGTCACAAGTTAAACACTTTTGAGTTATGCCTGGAGCATCCCTGCTCATGTTTTATCCTGTTTTATTTCATTGTCTGTAAGTATGAGTTATATATTGTCTGTTTGTGAAGAAGATCATAAAGCATACTTTCCCAATATATATTTATAATATGAAAGGATTTGGCAGTGCATTTTCAGTTTTGATACCTAACTAGGTAGCAGTTAATATCTACATTTGTAAAGCTGTAAAAACCCTTTAGACCTCTTGTTCCTGTCTAACCTATAATTAAACTGTTACATTTGAAACATTTTCCCATTGTCCATATCCTTATGACCATCAGGTGAGGTCATCTTTATGACTTCCAGTAATTACCTTGGCCAAACCATGGAGCATCAGATGACAACAGATATAGTGGGTGTCATGTCACATTCACTCAAATGTGATTACTTAGGATTTATGGATGAATGCCATTCTGATATGTTTAGAGGCAGCATTTATATGTTTGGAATGTAACCCATTTCATACTTTACTGATTCAGAGAATATTTCTTCATTTGCTCCTCCTGCCCATAAATCCATATTCACCTTTTACATATAATTGTTTTACCATGAAGCAAGTAGTATTTTGTTAACTCCATTTTATAGAATTCTGGGACATTAGACCAATTGACCTGATAATAATACAGAAAATATTGTGTGTGTGTCATATTTGGATGGCAAAACTTAGATCTCAGTCAAGAATTTAGATTCTAGGAAACTAAAGCCAGTGAAAAGTTCAGGAATGTAATCTAATTAACCTCACAATTCATTGTACTAGCAAGCTGGAATCAATAGAGGAAGAATTACATTTCACAATAAATCCAAAACAAATAAAGTAAGTACAGAGGAACAAACTTAGAAATCTAAATGAAGAAGAAAACAGTGATCAAACAGTAATTAACCAGGAGGCCATGTCATGCTCTCGGTTTTATTAAGGAAGTCATTTCATTTATTGGAGCTTCAATAACATCATCTGTAAGTACAAAGATTTGATTATTAGCAAAAGCAGTTTCAGGGTTCTTGTTAATTTTTTTTGAGATTTTAATTCTCAATCTAGAATACAAAATAACACAGAGAACTGTAAAATCCAGATATTAGGGAGGGAAGCTGTCTACTTCTATGAATCTATAAAACAACAACCAGAAACACACACACACACACACACACACACACACACACACACACACACACACTAACCGCTAACATAATATTTAGGTAATTAAGCTACATTTTCTTGCTCTTTGGGGGCCCACTGCCCAGCTCCCAAATACACGGACACATTCTTAAGATGAATATCCGGTCTTAGCCAGTTTTCCTTAACTTAAATTATCCCATCTACCTTTTGCCTCTGGGATTTTACCTTTCTCTATTCTAGATACCATTCTTTACTTCTTACTCCATAGCTGGCTGTGTGGCTGGGTGGATGGACCTCAATGTCCTCCTCTCCTTCTCCTTTTCTCACTCCCACCTCTTTCTTCTCTTCCTTCTTCTCTTATTTATTCTTCTCCTTCCTTCTTGTTCAGTGTCTGGCTATGCATTTAGTGACTGCCCCTCCGACATCCTCCTCTCCTCCTTTTCTTGCTTCTCCCTCTTTTCCTTTTCTTCTTCTATTTAGCCTTTCTTCCTGGCAGCCCCACCTATCCCTCTCCTGCCTAGCTAATGCCCATTCAGCTCTTTATTAGACCAATCAGCAGGTGTTTTAGACAGGCAAAGTAACACAGCTTCAAGGAGTTAAACAAATGCAACATAAAAGATTGCAACACATTTTGCATCATTAAACAAATATTCCACACATAAAAGAATATAACACATCTTTAACTAATATTACACAAAAATATATTTTCCTGAGTTTCAGTACATTGTTTTAGAAAAAAATACAAAGAAACTACTTCCCTACTAAAAAAGAACCAAGATTATATTGTGCTTGTTATATAAATGGCAATGACCAAAGTAGTAAAGAGTTCTCAAATGAAGAATATGAGGAGTAGGAAAGTAGAAGGAGAAAGAAAGGGGAACTATAAAATTTTGAAATAGTTTAAGGAAGGTTGGAGACAAGTTCAGAAATTAATGGCAATGTGTATTGTGCTGGACTAGGGAATAAATGATAGTCAGAGCATTATTAAAAGCAATGTAATTATTTTCCAATTGATCACAAATGTATTTTTATAATGTATTTGCTCTGGAAAGCATTTATGTGGTTATACAGAGTAGCACAGTACAGCTTAAAAATATTCTTAATGTAAAGTTACTTTGTATATCATCAATATTATACCATAGATTTATTTTTGAAAAGTTCATCTGATTGCCTTTTGTTACCATGTCACAAAGTTACCTGTGATTCTGATAAAATTGCCACATGGAACAATCACCATAATCATTTACATAGTTCATATCATATATTTTTATATTTTAAAGCCAACTCTGTCTCCTTCTCAAAAATCCCTATTGTATACCATGCCCTTGAAGCTACTTTTAATGAATGGTTAAATGGGATAATTCTCCCGAGGAATGATATACCAATGATCATTTCTCACTTGTAGGGCACAGATTTTGCTGTTCTTTCTTTAATTTTAATATTTCGCATTAACTTTAATCATTTATGAAAGTAACTCTGTGCCAAGTCTCAGTGACCAGACTAACTGGAAACAAATCAGTGACCTCCTAGAAGCTAATGTGGAGAATGTGTCCTGTTGCTCCCAAAAGGATGGAAAAGATTAACACTTAGGCTAAGAGGTTAATAAAAACTAGGGGAGAATATTGTAATGACCTCATTCATAGGGCAGAAATGTATTTGAACATTTTGTAATATATATAAAACATTTATAAATATCAACTTATGTATATTTAATGAGCATGGCAAGGATTATACTACCTAATATATAAACATTATATTTCATAATTATGATCTGCTCACTGGGCAACATTTCACAGATGAAAGGTCAAGGCTGAAAAAACAATTTTTAGAAGCATAAGCCTCAAATGTATCTTTTATAGCATTTTTTGCATACCAGATTACTGTATTTTCTCCTGTTCACCTGAATTCTCTAATTTTACAAAAAAAATTATCATCCTTTATCTTTCAGTCAGAAGACATTTACTATGTAGCACCTATAGACTGAGGAGTCTGACAGAACTGATAGGATATTTCAGAGAATATTATTTACATAAGGAAAAAGTCAAAAGTGTAACACTATGGAATTACTGGAGAAACTAAGGCTTTTTCAGTTTAAACAAAGAGAAAGGTGCTTGAGTAGGGGTGGAAATGAGGCTAGAGAAGACAAAGACTTCTTTACAATGGACATTCTGTATCCGATTTTATTCAGAAGTTAGTGGGGACTCACAACTGAAGTGACTGTATTTCCATAACAAAAGCTCTGTTTAGCAACTAAGAAATAATATTTCAGTGAGGTGTGATTCCATCTGGAGATAAGGTAGCAATTTTAGATTTTTTCCCCAGTGATTCTAATAATGGTTTGGACTAAAACTATGAAAGAAGATGAGTTGAAGTCATATGAAGTGAAGAGACAGAAGCAGCATGATAGAATAGACATTGGCATTCCCTAGTGTTGACAGAGGTTTCTGTCCCGCATGGTCCTATAGCCATTCAGTCCCAAAGAAATACACAGAGGTTTACATTAATTATAAACTACTGGGCCTATTAGCTCAGGCTTCTTATTAACTAACTCTTACATCTTAAATTGACCCATATTTCTTGTCTGTGTTAGCCACATGGTTTGGTACCTTTTATCAGTGAGGCATTCTCATCTTGCTTCCACTGCAACTGGGTGACGACTGCAGACTGAGCCTTTCTTCTTCCCAGAATTCTCCTATTCTGGTTGCCCCACCTGTACTTCCTGCCTGGCTACTGGCCAATCCATGTTTTATTAAACCAATATAAGTACCAAATCTTTACAGGGTACAAGACCATTGTCTCATAGTACTTCCCTTTTTTTTTCTTTTGAAAATAAGAACTCAGAATCTAATCTCCTTTGTTTAGCTTTTTTTCTGACCATTATCCATAACAACTTGTAACCAGTACTCTAAATAAAGACAAACAGACATAACCCATTTTGGGGGAATGTGGGTATAGTTTTCTAGGATACTTCCTGATGACTGGGGATGTTGATAATCTTATGGGGACCTAAAGAAAATTTAGGATTATGGTCAAGTCCTGAGGGGAATATTCTGTGAGGCTTGATCATCTCAACCAGCAGTCTTGGAACTCTTATGGATGTAGAACTCAGAGGAAAATGCAATAGAGGTGCTCTGAAATGTTGGATAATCTGGGCTATCTGCTCTTTCAGAGATTTTTCAGGGAGTCTTCCTTGATCAAACCTGATTTTTCTCAACTCAGAATGAATCAACAGTCTCTCATTTCCTGTGGAAACAAAAGCAAAACCTCTTCTCCAAAGTAACATAGCTTCTGACTTAAATATTGAAGTCAGGCCATTTTCAGAATATATATATGTTGAATTAATCCAGCAGCACTTATAATCAAATATCTTTTAGCAGCTGTTGCTCCTTCCTCAGCCATCAAACAATTCAAAGAGAACATAATAACATACAGTATCCAGATTCTCTGTGTATTTTCCATCTTTATGTGGCTGTATTTTAAACTCTATTTCTTTTATTTTTATTTTTAATTTTTGGGGTTTTTTGAGACAGGGATTCTCTATGTATCTTTGGCTGTCCTGGAGTTCAGTCTGAAGACCAGGCTGTCCTTGAACTCATACAGATCTACCTGCCTCTGCCTCCCAAGTGCTGGGAGTAAAGGTGTGTGCCACCACACCCAACTACTCTCTTTCTTTTCTTAAAGGAATTTATCCTTTTTCTCTTCTCTCCCAAGCCTACATATATTTTTAAATACACTGTAAACTGTTTAGGGGTTTTTTCTTCTGAATCTATCTTTACTGTATCTCTCTCTTTTTCTGATCACAAGAGTGTTTAATTTGCTAAGTGATATGGCTAGGATTCAAGCCATGACTTTGACAATTGGATCCACCCAATTGCTTAGCTTTCTGAGAGTCTAGCTTCATGGCTGAGGTCCTGTCTGGAGTCATGTCTATTGCCACAACTCTGGAGTTTCAAGGTACGTGTCAGCACCAAGAAGCATGTTGTCAGCTATTTATAAACACCATTTAAGTGTTGGCTGTTGGGGCCTCTTGAAAGAGCTGCAAGGTTTTTGCAGATAAAGCTGAGTCAAGAAGCTTCTCTTAAATGAGTCATGCTTACCTCTAGCAAACAGAATCCACCTGAGAAAATGCTGCTATCAAGAAGCCATGCTTAACTCTGTTCTTTTGTGTCTAGAACTACTTGCTAAGTTCTCTCAGGTTTTATGTGGATGTATTTGCCCCACATTAGTGCCGTTTTT
Source organism: Ondatra zibethicus (assembly GCA_004026605.1). Taxonomy (NCBI): domain Eukaryota; kingdom Metazoa; phylum Chordata; class Mammalia; order Rodentia; family Cricetidae; genus Ondatra; species Ondatra zibethicus. The sequence goes on from PVIU01008800.1 coordinate 75,478, forward strand.
TTGACAGAGACTGTTCGTTTGTTTCCCAGCTGCCCAGACCTGAATAATAACACAGAAACTGTATTAATTACAACACTGTTTGGCCAATAGCTTAGGCACATTTTTTAGCTAACCCTTGTATCTTAAATTAACCCATTTCTATTATAATTATATAGTTTTCCTTAGTTATGATAGAAGATAAAATAGGTATAAATATTGTAATTGTAATTCTTGCTTGATACCTGTTTATTATATGTAATTTTACTATGTTAAAGTTAAAACCTTCCTTTTATTTAGAAAAAAAGGGGAGATGATGTGGGATTTCTCTCTGTATGCTTTATTACCATTGGTTATTAAAGAAGCTGTTTCAACCAGTGGCTAGGTAGAGTAAAGCCAGGCAGGAAATCTGAACAGAGATATAGAGAGAAGAGTCAAGGAGACACCATGTAGCTGCCAAAGGAGAAATACATGAGCTGCCTGCCAGAAACTTACTGGTAGGCCACAGCCTCATGATTCACAGATTAACAGAAATTGGTTAATTTGAGATGCAAGAATTAGCTAGAAATATGCATAAGCTATTGACCAAACAGAGTTGTAATTGATAAAGTTTCTGTGTGATTATTTGGGTCCGGGCAGCCAGGAAATGAGCGAACAGCCTCTGCTTACACCCCAGAAATCATTTTAATTTTAGCAATATGATTTTCTGGCTTTAGTACTATCAGCTTCCTGGGCCTACAGCTGTGTGATTCAGTACCTGGTGTGAGTGATCAATGAGATTACACTATTTTACTATGTATATTAATATGTATTCAGGTCTATATAGGACATGGCAGTTGGTTATATACGTGTTGAGAGAAAAACATGTTTTATATTGACTCTTATTAAAGCCCATCAGATAAAATCACCAGTTGCTGTCAAAGCTCCTGAAGACTTGAAGTGGTTTGTCTATATTAGAATATGCAATCTTATACATTTATATTTGGGCATATGATCTAAAAATAGGAATACTGTCTGTAACTATAGGCAGAGAAGTAGAGGGGAAAAAACTAAATGAGGTTGGACAGATAGGATTTGGGGTAGAGTTTACTGCTAGAACACTTACCTAGTCTACAAAAAATATCAGAGGAATCTTCTGTAAGTAAGTAGTTACTCTTCATAGATTTGAACTGAATGATGATAAAAAGTTTTGAATACATAAATGATATCATAAAAATATAAAAAATACTGTGTGATAAATCAAAGAATTCTATAGCTGAATTGGCCTACAGAGTCCATTGGGTTCCTCACCAACAATGTTAACATAAACTAAGCAATGCTGCTCAAAGTTTATCTTATGGTTCATTCAACTCATTATCCTCTGGGCAGAGCCACTTTGAAAAGCATGGTGGTGATTTTCCCTGAAACATTTCTCCAGACACCCATGGATCATTTGTGAAATGCTCATAAATCAATTAACTAAAAATTGTTGATAACACCACTTGAACTGGTTTGGCCTTTATATTATGTTCAGTATGTAATGTTTAAGTGACTTTTAGATGTTGGTCTTACTAATTTCAGTCTGTCATACAGGACTTATAATTTCCTTTGAACTTGCTTGTGGCCCTTATTAAGTTTGGGCTATTTAGTGTACATTTTTAATTTTTGTCAGTTTTAAATACATATATAATGTATTCTGATTGCACTCAGCCATAATGTGCTTTGAATCAAACTCAGTTCAACCATTTTTGTTATATTTAAGCATTATTAATAATAAAGCATATAATATTCATTACAAAAAAATCTGATAGCCATTGTTTCTCAGGTTTTCCATATGTGAGTATCTATAATCATTAAGTGATAAAAGTACTATCATCATTCCCATTTTATGGAAAAGAAAAGTAAGACATAAAACCTAAGCAGCACAGCCCGTAAGCAGCAATGTCTGTGTTCCAATACGGGCAGTGGCAGTCAGACTCCAGAGACCTTACCTAACCACCTCATCATTTTGACTAATCGTTTTTGCAGCCAAGAAACTGTTGCTATATTGAGCATTACATGGAACTGCTCTATTCAGGTGTAATTATGTCTCCCTTAACAATATTTATTTCTCTCATTTTGCCTCTGATAAAATCCTCATCCAGGCAGTTATTTCTGTTTTGACAATTGCCTTAAGATGCATAGGTTTTCATTTGTCCTAATTTTGTTTAAGTTTCTTATTATGAATATACACCCAGGGCAATGGCAAGGATTGCATTATAAAAGGGGGAGAGTAAATAAGTAAATAAATAAGACTGCACTTCTTGCATCTTGAGGGACTAAGAGATGTGATAAAGCAAAACACTGTTAAAAATTCATACTAGTAACTTGTGTTGTATATTATGCATGGAGACTAAACTTTTTAGTGTCTTGGCAAAGCCCTGGGGCAGCAGAGAGGGACCTGAGAGCAGGGAAAGTGCATTTGAAATGGTAATGAGAAGTGAGCCCCCTGACAAAGTGCTAGCCACTGAAAAATTTCTCTGAGACAAACATATATTTAGAGAGGGCAGAGAGTCATTGACTGCTGCCAGATGACCTATTTTAAGGCTTCTTTTTCCCCTGAGTATGCTCAGATGACTTCACAGAGGGTACAATTTTAATAATGCAGTAGATGCCCGTCTATTTGGACTTTGATGCTAACATGTTCACTTCTTAGTTCTTAGGATATCAACATTATTGAGTGTCATTGTTTTATAACATCAGTTGGACCTGCATGGAAGCCCTCTCAAGGTTTAGGGTACTTGTTTTCAATCAAATTCCAATAATTTTCTTTGTCATCTTTTAATAAAGTAGAAATTTCCTTGTCCTCTGGACTGTAGGGTGAACAGCACATAAAATTACTCATGTGACATATTTCTGTTGCTTCAAAATTTGTTAAAATCTCAGTCTTCCGTTTCCTGGTAAAAATAATGCAAAATAATAATGCAAAAAAAGTACTTCTAAATTTTCAAGAGTCATTGACTACCATTTCTTACCACAAAAACATTTTTTGATATCCAGTGGAATCTATGAAATGAGTGAGATCCCTCAACTCATCTAGGCAGTTCTAATACTTTAAATGTAGCTAAGGGCCTTGTGGGGGTTGTAGGAAAGAGAAGGTACATAAGGATTTTTTTTTTCAGCATCAGGCCTTAAGAAGAAATTTGGATAAGGAAGCTATGAATGCTGCTGTGGGTTATGTAACTAAAGAAACAGTCTTTAGAGATGGAACACTCAGAGAACAGAATGAATCTCGGAGAATGTTTTCTTAGAGCAAGGCAAAATTGCTAGGACCACATTGATCCATGTAAGAAAGTATCTTTTGCTAAGGTGAAACCTAACTTTGAACTATCTATTCAGTTACTTACCTCCAAACACTCAAAATCAAAACACCTTAAAACTTGTAATGCAAGTATTTCCTCATAAAACACACTGCTTTTCATTCTCCTTTGAGAAAGTCTGTGGAGTTCTTAAAAAAAAATCACATGTGCCAGAAATGAGCACTGATGGATAAGGTCACCAACCTGTTTATAAAATTCTTGGATTTTTTTTTCTTCACTATATGAATGCCTGAGACCTTCTCCCATATGGGAACAAATTTGGACACATAAACATCAGTCTCTAGCATCCCAGAAAATAAAGAGTTCTCCCTACAACAATGTAGGATCACAGCTTCCCACAGCCTGATAGTCCCAATTATTTCTTGGGTTTCCAAGTATCTCACTTGCCCAAAATCAACCCCTTTATGATTTTCATCTTTAAAATTTGTGCTGGTGGCAAAAATAAAAAAAAAAGGTGAGGCTGCGTCATAGTTATCAATACTCTCCTTGAGTGGACTCCCCCCCTCCCCATCAGGCTTCCCAAAGTTATTTTCCAAATTCTCTTCATGCCTCTCAGCCATCATTGTGTTATCAAAAACTGGGCTCCATGTAGAAATGGGAAAACTCACTCTGTCTAATTTTGTATCACATTTTGTAAGCTGGTTTCTGAAAGAGACCACTTACACAAAGTTCCTTCAACTACCACTGCTAGAACTCATAAAGATAAGTCAGAGCCAGGCAGAGAATTGGTGTGACGTAAGATCATTCTTAGTTCCACAGTTCTGGATTATTCCACTATTCCACTATTATTTTCTTTAAAATGTATAATAAAAAATCCTACTCGATATCCACTTGACTAATGCAAATAGTCTCCTGTAGGTTAATTCATTTCTTCCTCAATTTTAGTTCACGCTAAACTAGGACTACCTAGCTGCATAGAGATCCTAAGCCTCAGATACTTCTATAATCAGCATGCTGGGGAAAATGCCATAGTCCACAGGTTTTGTGTACAATCTGAAGACACACAACAAATGGTAATTTTTATAAAATACTTAAGATAGTGTATGGTTGGAGGTGTGATGGAAGTAGATTCAGTTCGTAATAAATTTTCCCACATATTTTAACATAATTAAGTGCCTTTTAAGCCTGAGAACAAGCAATCCGAACTTTGGGTTTACAGAGCCAGAACACTTTCAAGAAACAGTGAGTTCATCTCAACCAAATTCATATTTTGTCCTCTTTTTGAAATCTCTCACCTACTAGCTTTTGCTCACTGATTCCTTCTCAAGTAGAGGCTACCAGTCTTGTGCATTATGCCCCTGAGACTGGGAATGTGTTGGTTTTAAAAAATGTAATATCTAGAGGACACTGAGTATGTCTCATACGTTATCTTTCCATCATCCAGCATGTGTGTACTCTCAATGCATATTAAGCAATAAGGGCTGGCCCTTTTAATCATACAAGGTGATTTCTTGTTTTGAGATGACATGCCCTGTGAAGAAACAATGCTTCCTTCGTTTTCCATGACTGTCAAGCTGGCATCTTTCTTCAGCACTAAATTCTCTTTAAGGAGTTGAATGGCTAACACTTTCAACAGGAAATCTTTCAGTACCTCTACCTATTCATTGGTAAGAAAACAACTTTTCTTTCACATATGGCTTGCAGAAAACCATTTCCCAAATAAAAATTTTAAAACATGATATCATATTGAGAGGGAAAGAATTATAGCATCAGGTTTATGTTTTCCTTAGCGTTGCAAAGGTGATTATTTTTTTTTCCATATATTGTTTTGTTTTATTTTTTCCATTCAAGAACATAATTAAAGATAAAAAAAATTTTTTTTTCCTTTCTTCCCCTTCTCCCGGTCCCC
>PVIU01008801.1:0-80615 GCA_004026605.1 Ondatra zibethicus
GGAAATGTTCAACATCCTTAGTCATCAGAGAAATGCAAATCAAAACAACTCTGAGATTCCATCTTACACCTGTAAGAATGGCCAAGATCAAAAACACTGATAACAACTTATGCTGGAGAGGCTGTGGAGAAAAGGGAACACTTCTGCATTGCTGGTGGGAATGCAAGCTGGTACAACCCCTATGGATGTCAGTGTGGCGATTTCTCAGAAAATTAGGAAACAACCTTCCTCAAGACCCAGTAATAGCAGTTTGGGGTATATACCCAAAAGATGCTCAATCGTGCCACAAGGACATGTGCTCAACTATGTTCATAGCAGCTTTATTCGTCATAGCCAGAAACTGGAAACAACCTAAATGCCCCTCGATCGAAGAATGGATAAAAAAAATGTGGTACATTTACACAATGGAGTACTACATACCAGAAAAAAATAATGACAGCCTAAATTTTGCAGGAAAATGGATGGAACTAGAAAGCATTATTTTGAGTGAGGTAACCTAGACACAGAAAGACAATTATCACATGTACTCACTCATAGGTGGTTTTTAAATATAAGGCAAAGAAAACCATCTTACAAACCACAATCCCTGAGAATTTAGACAACAATATGGACACTAAGAGAAACCTACATAAACATAATTTACGTGGGAAGTAGAAAGTATAAAAAGACAAGATCTCCTGAATAAATTGGGAGCATGGGGACCTTGGGGAAGGGTTGAGGGAGGGAGGGGTGCGGCAGGGAGGGGAGCAGAGAAAAATAAAAAAAAAATAAAAAAAACCTAATAGCATCCACCATTCTGCTCTAGGTGAGATCTTCTGACACAAGCAGACTCTGTCCTATACCTACTTCTCTCCTCTCCATGTAAATGGACCCTTCCAGTTTTATTTCATGCTTAACTATGGTTTTCTGAAAAGCAACTACATTAAAAAACATGCTGGTAATACCGAGCTAAGGGGAATAGTCACAGAAGGAAGAAGGAAATTTAACCTCTTTAGTCCAACTTTGGCCTTTCTCTTAATCCTTGATGATTATGACAAAGGTTTCCATGGTGTAGGCACTCACTGGTCTCATGAACTGATCTTGCACCATCAACATTTAGAGCTGAAAGCCATTAGGCAACAGTAACTCGGGTCACTATTGTTATCATTAAGAATTTACGTAGCACTTTATATTTAGAAAGAGGTCAATGAAATGCAGACAGACTGGACTGTTGCTTAAATGAATAAATCTGCCCTGGCACCTCAGGAGCAGAGTAGGTTCATAATACTGTTTTCATTCTTTTTGATTTATGGCAGGGTTTAAAGCATGGATATTCTTCATCTGTGCTGAATCAAAAACCACCAGGCTTTAAAGTCAACACTCTCAGAATTCAGCTCTCCAGGCTTCCAAGAGAGTTGGAAAAGGCCAAATTTGTATCTTGGTCCCCAGGAAATTAGGTCAGAAGTACCCAGATTTATACCACTGACATCACTGCATATCAAAACAGCATCATTTGATGTCTGTATTGTTTATTGGACTTTTCCTGGATATTGAACTTAGGGCTTTATACACATACACACACTCACACATGGACACACGTACATGACCTCTAGCAATACCATATACCCAGGTAGTAGCTTTAATGTTTACAAAGAACTTACACATTATTTCTCTTAATACCCATACTAATATGATGAAATGGTTAGCAATTCAATGAAGGAAGTAGTGTTCTCAGTTTTATCATTCCTCTTGGACTACATTTGGGGAACTGGCATATTTGACCCTGTAATACCCTGACATTGCAGGTTGTGATATTAAACTATAAATGCCCAGATGGGTCATCATAGGATTTTGGAGTCTTACACTTGATAAGGAACAATGAACATTTAAGTCATGGTTCAGCACACATTCACATGAGATAACTCCATTTATGCAGGACATTCAGCCATTATCAAGTAGATTCTCCTATGGCTTTATTACATAGAGCTTTGAAGAAAGTAGTGCTTTAAATGGTCTTTCTCAGTCTCCAACCAATAATTATTTATGAACAAATTAAAATATACAGTTTTTTATTTTAAAAAAGGAGAGGCACATTGAAATATTTTAAAATCACTTATTTAGTATAGAGATCCTCTAAGTCCTTTGTCATACAAATAAGGATAGGGATATTTCATGGAGCAGCATACAGAATACACAATTTTGTAGTATCAGGTACACCAAAGCCAAATATACAAATATTAAAGTTGTGGAAGCATTCATGTGACAGGTCAGAAAATCCCCCATTTGAGTGATTATACTAAAAACTACGTAATTAAGATATTTTCTTAAGATACTACAAGTATTTATTTTAATTAATAGCCAGTACATCAGGTATTAAAAATATCATTGTATGAAAAAGAGTTCAAATTGGTACAACTAAATATTGTGACATAAAATCAGAAAGATAAACCCATGAAAATCCCAAGACTCTTAAATTTCTCTTCTATACATACATACAAACAAACATACACATATACATGTGTTCAGCAGTGAGTGGCATCTCAGAATACTAACCATTTGTTTATTATAGTTAATATTGAAAATAAACCAAAATTTAATCAACAAAAAGACTGGCATGTTTTTTGATGTTATATGAGAAATTAAGAGTATGTAGTGTCACCGCCAGGCAGTGGTGGCACACGCCTTTAATCCCAGGACTCAAGAGGCAGAGGCAGGCAGATCTCTGTGAGTTTGTAGCCAGCCTGTTCTACAAGAGCTAGTTCCAGGACAGGCTCCAAAGCAACACAGAGAAACCCTGTCTTGAGAGAAGGAGAAGGAGGAAGAAGAGGTAAAAGGAGGAAGGAGGAGGAGCTTCAAGGAACATCATGGATGTATCTCAAATAAAAATGTAGTGCATAAGAAAACAAACTGCATGTTTAAGTCTTCATTCACTATAGTTCAAAGCCATGGATGTTAAGATGTTATATTGTACAGTTGCATAAAATACAGTAAACTGGATGACTGCAAATCTGGATTCAAATGAATGTAATTGGAAACCACACAACTATAATAATACAAATATATTTATCCACTACAGACTACTAAGTCTAGGTGATATTTGACGTACCTAGTACATTTCATTACCTTGTAGTCCCCATCTCACCAACTCCTATTGACAATGATTTTATATTCCCTTCACTAATTGTCTAACCAATTTACTTCTAGAGAATGAAAGGGTAACGTAATTACACCCACATACTTTAATTTCTCTCTTCCCTCTTGAAACCACAGCATTTATGATTTATTCCTCATCTTAATAAACATACCATTTTCAAGGTCATAAAGTTCTTGTTGCTACAGCAGTGTGGTTCCTTAAGAGAATTCATCTTACTTTGCCCAGAACATTGACATAAGAGCTCATCACCTACTTCAGGAAACAGTGCACTCCCTAGACTTCCAGGACATACTGCTGTTGATGTCTGCCCTGTCTACAGATTGTTCTTTATCTACCTCATCAAATGGGTCCTCATCATCTTGATGTGCTTGAGTATATTCATGTACCTCACATTTCCTCATCTCTTTCCTTTGTAAACCTGTCAGGTCCCATACTTTTAATACAATCTAAGTGTTGACAATGCCAAAACTCTATCTTTATCTTGTACCAAAATCATCATATTGAGATTTACTTTCCCAACATTTCTTTTCATTGCCAAAGAGATTTTGCAGAGTTTAACATGTCAAAATCTACATTTATGATTTTTCCTTTTTCAAATATGATCTCATTTACATTTTCTGTGTCAACCTACACTTGGGTTGCTTGGGTTCAAATCTATAAGTTATCTTCCATACCACTTTCTCTCCCTCTTCACATTAACACATCCTGTTGGCCTCACTTCACATTATATAGCATATATAATTCTACCACAAGACTTGTGTCACTTTTACCAAAATTGACAGTAACAGGACTATTGCCGTGGTGCTTTGCTAACTTAGTGCCTACAGACTACTATCCTTAAGTTTAAAAAAATGCATTATTTGAATATTTAGGTGCTTTATTTATCTTTATTTACTGATATGAAGCACTGAGTGAGTCATACAATTTAGATACTAACTTTAGTTTGCCTTCCATAGTGATTTAGACTATTATGTGACTATAGCTTTTCATGTTTGTTCTTTTATTGTAAGCTAACTAGGTTTTAATGTCCCAGAAAGCTTGGCTATCTCCAGGTACACATTCAATTTCAATTTTGTCTATCTTATTATGAGAACTCAAACAACCTGAGCTGATTGGTTTATACAGAACTGTTTCATTTCACTTGAATTTCAATGCACAGCACACAAATCACAAAGAAATAAGATCCCACCATCTACACTAGCACTGACCCATACCCTATCAGTAGTCAGAAATGAGCTTCAGAGGATAAGCCAGCCTCTCATGTTCCTCTGTGTCAGGATTCAGGTACACAGGGCAAGAAGTAGGAGCCAGCATATAAATGCACAGCGGATTCCAGACAGAATCTTAAAGTAGTAAATGCACTTTCAAAATTGAAAAGGTTTACATCAAGGTCCTGGTACCTTACACTGTTAAGAATATTATTCAGGGAAGGTCTTTTAGGGAAAGTGTTCACATAGTATGCAATTTCATGCACAGGACTGTCAGACTACCAGGGACCAGCTTTCTATTCTATAATTCATTCACCATCTTCAACTGTTAGCACATACATATGTTTATATAAGGCTATATTTTACATTTATTACCAGATTAAATAATATATATGAAGTACCGTGAGGAAATATTCTCCCTGCCCCTGTGGTAGTATCATTCACTAAAATTTTAAAGAATAGGGTAGATACCCATCTAGCCAATGTGCCTCTCTCCAATCTTATTCTCTTCTTTCCTCCAAAGAAATGTCTACCTTTGGAATTTCATAATATCACAAACAAGTTCTATGGTAATAAGGGAAACCAGAGGGGAAAACATCAGAGTGAAGTAAATATGCAAGAGACGCAAAGTGCACCATGCTGCAACCTACTGAATTTCTGAACCTGAGGCTCACATGTATATGTGTGCGTCACTTTCCTTGAGTATTAATAATGTCTAAAAACGATGAATTAAATCTCTCCTATTACTTTATATTTTTAATTACAATGGAAAAGTTCTCTTTTTGATATGCAATGAGCATATCTGGGAGAGAAATTAAAAGAGGGCAGTGATGAACATTCAGAGAGAAGTGAAATGATAAACCAAGCACAACCAGTAACTAAATAGAGAGCCATAAAACAGTAGCTATGAGGAGATGGGCAGTTACTTGTGCTATGAAATGGTAGCTGGTGTTCTCAAGGCACTGTTTGCTTTCTTGCTTGCTTTACTTTTCTTTGTTTTTATCAAGCGAGGTCTCACAGGAGCCCATGCTAGTCTGGGACTCACTATGTTTGCCAGGTCAGTTTAAGGCAAGGTTTTAAGCATCTTCTAAGGATGTCCATACAAAATAATAATCTTTTCAGTTTACCTGGCTAACTCCAGGCCTCCACACTAGTCCTCTTTATGCATCAGAATAGTAACTGGGAAAGATTTCCTGGGCAACGGCAGAGGACTGATGGAAGACGGGGGGAAAGGGAAGATATGAAGGGTATTAAAGCTCAGTGTGGGTGAAGTATATGATATTCTTGAAGGAGAATGTCTTTATGAACTGTTCACTATTTATAATAAATATACACAAACTAAAATATAGACCAACTGGAGTTTTAAAATGATATCGTATGGGAGTGAAAAATGCATCAGAATATAAAAATATGCTCTTTAAAAGATAAATTGTAACTTCATGGACAAAGAAAAGTTAAAAAAATAAATGCTATAAAAGAAGCAGAATGAAAAATTAAGTATAAAGACACCAACAACTAGCGTTATTTCAAAATAATGTCCATAAAGCAAGATGACTGTATGTGCCAGACGCTGCATAATGCTGCAAGAGATCAGCACACTGGAAAATGCAGCAGTTGTGCATTTAAATGCACATCAACATAATTTGCAAACTGAAATCAGGACTGCCAGAATAAGTGAGAAAATCAGACAAATTTTAAGCAAACTGTAAGACCCCTTTCCAAAACTATAATACACAATAATATGATGCATTAGTGAACAAATTTAATCTACTTGAGATATTTAGAAGATCCCCAGCAGTATAATTTTAATTATGTCAAGAATACTTAAACCATATATTGGTTAAAAAATTGTATTCACCAAATTGATATAAATTAGAAATTAATGACAAAAATCAAGTAAATAAACTAGATAGTAGTGTTGTTAAACAAAAGGTTTTAGAACAATCTATACGTCACATGGCAAATGAAAATAGAAATTTAACAGCATTTTGAAGAGAAAGAAAATGAATCCATGACAGATTGAAATTTGTGGAATGTAGATAGATATTACTTACCACAGTGGTTCTCAACCTGTGGGTCACAACCACTTTGATAACCCTCTATCTCCAAAAATATTTACATTATGATTCCTAACAGTAGCAAAAGTACATCTATGAAGTAGCACAGAAATAATTTTATGGTTGGGGATTATCACAACACGAGGAATTGTATTAAAGGGTCACAGCATTGGGAAGGTTGAGAACCAGTGACTTAAAACAGATTAACAATATGTACTTAAAACAGATTAACAATAAGAATGGCCCCAAATCAAATTTTAAGTTTCCCTTTTAAAAATATTATTAAAAATGATATAGAAATAGAAGCTAAGAAAAATTAAAAAAAAAACAAGAACAAAAGTAATTGACTACAGACATAAGGGAAGAGGAGCACATATCCAGCTTGTGAGGATCCCCAGGGTCAGTCCCTGACACTTCAATGGGAAGAAAAGGAGGGGTGGGAATGAGGGAAGAAGTGAGGGAGGGAGCGAGGGAGCAAGGGAGCAAATGAAAGAAGACAGGGAAAGAGGGAGGAAGGAAATGAGAGAGGAAAGGAGGGAGGGATGGAGGGAAAAAGGAAGGAGGGAAGGAAGGGAGGGAGGGAGAGAGAGAGGTCGGAAATGAGAGAGGGAAGGAGGGAGGGAGGAAGGAAAGAAGGAGATCAGAAAGAAGAAAGGAGGGGAGCAGGAAGGATAGGGAAAACAGAAAACAAATGCAGACTACATAAAACCTTACATAATTAAAATTTTTTTGAAAACTTAAAAGTTTTGTATACTTGGAGTATGGATAAAGAGAAAACGCAATTAAAGTTCTCAGGAATTAAAACACAAAATATTAGAAATGTGAAAAACGGTGGTGTTGTATTAAATAATAAAGTATATCGTTATGATGCTGCAAATAAGGGATAGGAGAGAAAGACAGACACTTTTAAAGTATGTATCATTGAATATGCCTGTTTTTCCTATTGCAAAATGGGGTGTATAGAGGTCAATCAGCTGTTCAACATGCACAGACTGTTAAAGTTCTATTTGTGAAGTCTGCTCCTAGTCCTGGTGACCCTGGAGGAGAACACGTTTGATACCAGTACATAATCACCACACTCATCAACTGCAGTGCTTCTGAGAGCAGATGTCCAGACACCAAGGGGAAATGCATGGGAGACAGGAACACTGCAAGTCTTCGGGATGTGGTTGACTACCTAGTCAGAAGGGCAAGACTGGGCTTCAACACACCCCACTCTCTGTCAAGCCTGCTGACTCCAAATGACATAAGGCAGCTTTTTTTTTTAATGTTAATCTGTTCCCATCTCAAATCACCAGCTCTCTGAATAATTTGAAGAACCTGGAAAAGCTACGAGTCAAAATGATGGGAAAGAAGTAGGAAGCATAAATGAATACAGTACAAATGGGAGATTTGATCTGTCTCTACTCTCTGGCATTTGAGGCCCAGCAACTGGAGTCTATGCATATTCAATTCAGCACTGCATATTCCATACACAGATTGCAAAATTACTTCAAACTGTGGTTGAGAGAGAAGAACTTTAATCCCTTATTACACAGAAAGTTCTATCAAAGAGATTGTGTAAGTTTACACGTTTGTTTACAAATCCTTCCAACATGTACAAATGAAGAATTAAAGTTTTATTTTTTAAAGAAATTAGTAAAACTTTGCTTTGAAAGTTTCCAAAGTCTTTCAAGTAAAAATCTTGTCAATCAATATCTCTCAAAGTAAATAAAAATGTAATAAGATATTGTATCAAAACAAAAATGAAGCTTAGATTTTAGAAACTCAAGGAAAAATTTAACATTTGTATTATCTAACTATGTTAATAGAAAAATAGAAATAAACCATTATTTACTAACAGATTCAGGTAAAACATTTGGTAGAATTAAACCCTTATTGTAATTTTATATAGTATTTCAAACTATGAATATGAACATTCCTTTAACCTGGTGAATATACTATATATATTTTTAAGTATGTCCCCAAAGTCATTAATATTGTTCCCTTAAAGAGACATTTTATAAAAGTATTAGTAGAAATTCTTAAGTTTCAAACTGTGGCTGAGTACAGATAAACAGAATTAACAGTCTATTAAGTTACCATTCCGACTTCCGAGCTAAGGAGTGTCATTAGAAACCATTAGACTTTCCAAAAGTGAAGAAAAGCAAAACGTTTTTATTAATAAATAAAACTAACATCATACTAAAAATGTTAATATTTTGAAGTGGAAAATCTAGGCTTCTTTTTCTCATTGATAAAACTGAGATGCATCCATGATCCCATGAGCTCAAAATCAGAAGTTGGGGTAATGTATGAGAAAACACAGATATAAAGTAGAGCACAATAATAGTATAGTTAATAAATAAAAAATGAAATCTAATATATGTGTGCTTTTCCTTTAGTTTTTGCATTTCTTGTTTTACAGTCTTCAATCTTTGTCACAGTCACCTCTGCTTTGTCTCTTTACACTGTATTTTAACACGGTTTGTAAGTTTTGTTGATGGCATGATGGATCTGTCAATATGAAAAATTAGATGTTTCCTGTGTGTTCTGGATCTAAGGATTTCTATTAGTAAAGTCTATTTTGGCTGAAATTGGTGCTTGAATATGTGGTCCAGTGTTTTATATCCTGGATGCTTGATCATCAGATTAACAGGATTGGGAAATGGCATGGATCCTTTGGAGATGAAAGACCAGAGGGAGGTTCATTAGTCACTGGGCTGTGTTCCACTGTCTTCCTCTGTGTTCATGAGTTCTTTCTTTTTTTTTTTACATTTAATTTTTTATTGTTGCATTATAAATAGTACCATTCAAAATTTCCACCTCCTCCGCTCCTCCCATTTCCCTCCCGCTTCCCCACTCCCCCTCCCCTTTTCCCCTCCAGTCCTAAGAGAGGGCAGGTTACCCTGCCCTGTGGGAAGCCAAAGGCCCTCTTGCCTCCATCCAGGCCTAGGAAGGTGTGAATCCAAACTGACTAGGATCCAAATAAGCCAGTACATGCAGTAGAATCAAATCCCAGTGCCATTATCATTGGCTTCTCAGTCAGTCCCCATTGTCATTCATATTCAGAGAGTCTGTTTCGCTCATGAGTTCTTTCTACACAGCTGCTCATGATGTCTTCCTCACCACTGCAAGCACCATGCGCCCCAACCTTCACAACCTTTATAACCTGAGTAAAATAAACTTAATTTCTACGTAAAGCAATATAAACTAAAGTTTAATTTTAACAACCCACACCCTCTTCAGTTCACAAGATAGTAAACTCTACCATGATCTCAATTATCGGGTGGTTTTGAGAAAAATCACTGTATATACAGTTGTTGATAAAATTTCTTTGTGTGAATATATGATTAATGACTTTTAAGGTCTGCTTTAATTTGGGTAAGAAGCTATCCATCCCAAGTGATGTCTTCAGTTCTGTGCTTTCTTCCTCATAACCTCTCTATGATACTTTTAAAAGTCATTATAGTCAGGATATAAAAGTTTAATTCAGGTATAATGCATTCATGTAGTCTCAATTTTGTAAAATAATAAGTATACATTTTCTATCAGTATGACACCTGTGCTATTCCACCTTACTTCATACAGAATTGTTGTTTTCAATCTTTTTTATTATTCTCATTTGCTTAAGATATACAAATGTTGACAAATATCTTTAAAGTAAAGATAAATCATGCATTCATTTCTCTCTAATCTCAATTTACTTAGAGGAATGAAGGTGTAGGGTTAAGGTGGCTTGGCTTACATAAGGAATGTTGTATATTTCTTTGAGTACTTTTTTTTTTTGGTTTTTCGAGACAGGGTTTCTCTGTAGCTTTGGAGTCTTTCCTGGAACTAGATCTTGTAGACCAGGCTGGACTCAAACTCACAGAGATCCACCTGCCTGTGGTTCCCGAGTGCTGGGATTAAAGGCGTGAGCCACCACCGCCTGGCTCTTTGACTACTTTTATAAGTCTACTTTTCCATTTACTTCTTTATCATATTTATGTGTGCATGTGCATATTTGTATGTCTACATACATATGGTTGTAGGATGTAAGAAAACTTTTGAAGTCAATTTTCCTTTTCCTCCACATGGGTTCCAGGGCTTGAACTCAGGAATGCATGCTTGACAGCAAGTACCTTTATCCACAGAGCCATCCTACTAGATTTAGTCATGGATGTTTTCTAGATGGATCATCTTTGTAAGACAGATATCTTCATCTGTGTAGGACAAAGAATAGGAATAATAAGCATGTAATGGGAAGAAATCTTGAGCTAACTAAGTAAGGAAAATTTTTAAAATGAATATATATTTGTCTACTGACTTCTATCTGCTTCTGACCTTCTATTTGTTAGCATATTTATATTCAACCACCATAGGAGCTGGATACTCTGACTTTATCCTCCTTAGTTCTGAAAAGAGGCATGCATTTAAAAAACAGAAACAAAAAAAATCTGAAAAAACCTTGGTCAAATTCACAAGACAATTGGTTGAGCAAATGTTTTCTACACCATTTTATCAGAAGAATAAATGTCACAAAAGGCTAGGCATTTATTTAGTAAATCTTTCATTGCCAGATATTTTGAACATATTTTTCTTCCAGCACAGCAGAGTCAGTGAAGACATGACTCAAAAAATAGCTCATAGGAAGAGAAGTTTCAAATATTTAATTTAATACAGGCAAAAGAATGACCTGAATCTGAAAAATATAAAAAGAAGAGTGATTAATGAAACTCTGTTTCAGTGATTAAGAAATAAAGGAGGGAAAGACGATTTTAAGGTAATATCAAAAATTGCCAGCATCAAGGGTCCTTATAATCACAATCCTTCCTGGTTCTACCAGATGCACAATTATCACACTCCATAATTTTTCATAATTTTGGTTGTGAGACACAAGAGATTTTCCTCTGACTCCATTCAAATACAAAATTATATTATCCTTCAGTGCATTTACCAATATTCAGGATTTTCTTAAAACATTTTATGATATAAAATTATATAATAAGCATTTGAAAAATTGATATGTACAGATATTTATATAATAGTCTAAATGTGTACATATTAATGTGCTGTATGCTATCTGTAGAGAAAGAGCCAATCTCAGAGAGGGGTGCAGGAAATATCCTTTTAACTGAGGCAACTCAAATGGAAGAAGTCTTGATAAAGCATAAGCACCTAAGAAGATGAAGAATAAGAAAATAAAAGCAAGAACTGAAAAGCAGACATCTCAGCCAGAGAGCAGAACATTTGAAGTAATGAGAAGAAAAGGCATTGTAATAGAAAAGAGAAAAGGCATGAACACCTCTAGTACACAGACAAAAATAATCATTGTTTTCAAAAACCAGGAGATGGGTTCCAATTTCCATAACTTAATAAAAGGCACTTTACATGCAAAAGAGCCCTAGAAAAGATTAGAGGCTGAATGACCTAAAATAATGCTTTTGAATTGCCCTCTTTTTTCTCAAAATCTCATATTATTCAATACAATATTATGTACCAAAAAGTAATCTAGTAACAAATTAATTTTTAGACGCCTGCATCACGCAGAGAAGGCCATGTGCAAATAAACTCAGCAGGTAGCTAATAGCTGGCTTCTCCCAATAACTGATTGCCCACCTTATATCTGAAAAAATAAAAATATCAGTGTTTGTCTTTAGGAATATTACTAATGTATTTATATAAGTGATTTCCCCTACTAGTTAATAGACATCAATATTCTGGCATTAAATGAGAAATATAGGAAAGAGTTTGAAATGACTTTAAAATAAATATTTTACCTTAATAAAATGCTATGGCAAAACAGTAGGTTATACTTTCTTGAGCATAAACTATCATGTGTATGCAGAAGGTTAAATGTTTTTAATATAAAAAGATACTCTTATTACTCAGATGTTTTTCTTCTCCCCAACTCCAGTTGTTTAGTTAAATATCATTTTTAAAGACAAAAATCAATCACAATTCAATCAAACATGCCATAAGCTACTGAGGTGGCTTAATGATCAGGATTAGAAAATAAACCTGATTTTCGTGAAAAAGAAACACTGAAAACCTAGATGCTAGTAGCCTTCCCACCTTCCATTTTTGAAGGTAAATGAACTCCACTCCAAACAATTAATAGCATAAAGATGCACGAGGCACGATGAGGGACCCACAGTCTTAGATATTTTAAAATTGGCATGTCTTATTAAGAATTTCTCTCCTTACATAGACTTAGTTTAACTGGTGTGCAGATTCTGAGGTGGTCACTAAATAGTAAACTGCCTATGTTTAGTAAACATATCCTTACTAAAGCCTCCCAAATTTTCTCTCCTTATAGTTCTTCAGTAGATCAACTGAGGATGAACTCAATGTGATTTCATCCACAGCTCATGGCATCACTAAAATCATCTCAGTGCTATGATGAATTGACTTCCCAATACCTTGAGAAGTGTAAAAGACAACTCATCTTGGATGAGCCATGTAAGCTTTCTCAGTTTCATTTTCCTTATAGCAAAGGAAGAAACCTTTCCCTAGGACTCTGGGTTTCAGAAAACAAGTATGGATATCTAATTTGATGGACTACTTATTTGATGTTGCTGAAGCACAGAGATCTAATTAGAGGACACTAAGACAGCATGATTCACAGTTAAGCTTTATAATCAATTTATCTTTTGAAATCCAGAGTTCCCACCAACTTCTAGACATGATAAAATGTCTTATATGCTTTCAAATTAAAATAATAATAATCAGGAGGCCAGGGGCTAGTGGTGCATGCCTTTAATCCTAGCACCAGGGAGGCAGAAGTAGTCAGATCTCTATGATTAGGATGGCAACCTGGTGCATAAGGAGAGTTACAGGGCGTCCAGGGTAACAGAAAAATCATACTGAAAAACTAAAAAAAAATTAATAATAATTAGTCTCTGGTTAGTAAGATGCTATACTGAGCCGTTCCACACATATTTGGATTAATTCTTGCAAAATGTTTACCAAATCTTGCTTTCCTGTTTTCACCATTGTACAGTTAAAAGGACCGATGCTCTAAAGGAGTGTTAAAAAGGAAAGGATGGGCCAGGAGGTGGTGGGGCAATCTTTTAATTCTAACACTCAGAAGGCAGACACAGGCGAATCTTTCTGAGTTTGAGGTTAGTGTGGGCTACAGAGTGAGCTCCAGCACAGGTTCCAAAGCTACAGAGAATGCCTGTCTTGAAAAACTAAAAACAATAAAAAACATAAAAAAGGAAATAATGAAAGTACAATGTCAGATTATGTGGTTCATGAATTCATAGTGTATCATATATAACATTTATATATTTAATGATCAAACACTCGCTATTGACTATATCTTGTTTTATATGAGGTGCGTGTGTGTGTGTGTGTGTGTGTGTGTGTGTGTGTGTGTGGTGCATTTTGTTGCAAGGCAGATACATTTATTATATTAAAAAAATAATATCCCAAGCCTTTACCTAATAGATATATAAAGACAGGAACTTGGTGTGCTTTGGTTTGAAAGTCCACACTCTGCATGGAATCTTCCTGTTTCCATCTCCAATATGTATTTCACTTCCATTACTACTGGACCGAAGCTTTCAGCCATTATTTTAATCTTATGCAATAAAATGAAGAGTAGATTTGAAAATTTTCTATTATATTCTTCTGAAGCCATGCAGTTTGGATGGTAATGTGGGGACAATGTTCCCTGCTTGGTCCATGCTTTGTTTGTTAAATGGAATTTAGAGATTTGCATATAGAGTAATTCAACCACTTGGCTTTTGGAAAGGGATGCTCTCACTTGACCTAATGTTGATAGGCAGTGAGGACTGTGACGAACTTGTGAATGTTCTTCTCTTGATTAGCCCCATCTATGACACTGAGTATGCATGTTGAGCAACAGTAGAAGACAAATACATAGCTCTCCTAATGGATAAACTGAGCTTTCAACCACGGCCTATAAGAAATGCGTTGCAGAAATAACATGCCTTTTACATGCAGATTCATCTAGCAACATCTTTATTGGATGTCTATTCTCAAGGTCATTCGTGTCTTTGCTTCTTTAGTTATATTTAGCAGAAGCTGTAATCTATCTTTAAATAACACATTTTCTTTAAAAAAAAAGAAAAAGGGAAAAGAAAACATTTTCAACCTTTGAAAATTCAGCCTCAGTTCTCCAAAACAAAATTCATCAAATTCCCTTGTGTTTTTAGGAGCAACAATGAAAAGAGACAATTTCTTAAATGGAGAATTGACAAGTGACAGTGATTAATGACATTTGTGTTTATTGGGTTGGCCGAAGGCCAAGTGTGAGGAGTGCTTCCCTAGACCCCTTATTGGTAAAATTGCAGCTCAAAACAGGTGCAAACACATTACACATAAAGTAGAAGAGGGCTTCCATCCAAGAGCGTCTGCCCACTTTAGTTTCTGGTTTTTGTACTTCAGTAAAGAAGAAATATGGACAGAATTCATTCCAACACAGCTTGATGCTGCGTTTCTTTTTATGTCGACACATTGTTTCAAAACCTGTCAAGATAAATGTAAAAAGCTTATGTTGATTTCTATTTAATAATTATTTTAAATTTTAATAGCTTTTTAGCTTTTCAATTTTTAATTCCTCTTTCAGTTTAGCTTTATCTTTGTAAGAAATACATGAACAGTCAAACCAAGAGAATTTCTTTAACAGTAATGGCATTCTCCTGGTTTTCTGTGCTATAGAACACAAACTGCATCCTTGAAAACCTTCATTCCCATCAGAAAAGGCCAACCATCCCATGTCATCTGTTCTCCTAACAAGAATACATCTCCTGCAGCTCCATTAGGGCCCCACTTGTTTCTCTTACAATATTTATTTTTTCTCCTACCACCTCATCACTGAGATCCCAGATTTGTAATATTTATGCATCAAATGTTCTCATTAAAGTTATTGACTGTGATGTCTCCCCCGCTAGGAGAGTGAGAAAAGTCAACTCAGGCACATTCAGCCCACAGACACAGATAAAGGAGGAAAAGACAAGAAATGCACAGTGACTCATCCTTGCTGAGGGAGAAATAAAGTGAAAAATTCTGATAAAAAGAAAGCCCATAGCATACAAACACTCCATGTATGCTGTATAAATAAAAATTATTATGTAAGCCAAAATGGGCTTATAAAATAAAGGAAGCAGCCATTATTTCTGAGATAGATGTCTTTTTTATTTGATATCAGACAACTTGGGGCCACAGTGAATGCTTCCCAACATTTTCTGAAAATTGTTCAAGTGTTCTAAAATGTTACATGAATGTCTCCTCACATACTCTCTGGATTTGAATACTATTAAAGCATTTATTTGTATCAATTCCATGACTATTTCTCCAGTGAAACCAATACATAGACTCTACTTTCAACCCCCTGCTGTATACTGGTAGTGCAAGAAAGAAATAAAGTTATATTAGCAATAATTTCCAATGTGTTGAAAATTTTGTTGAGTTTTTTTTTAATAATCCTTCTCTCCTAAGGCATTTGTGTGGTACAGAAGATTGAACAGAGAATTTGAAACACAGCCATTATCTGTCACCTACTGCTTGAAACAGTTCAGTTAAACATAAACAATGCACACAGACAGCAGTTCCATTTCACTGTCTACATTCCCCACCAATACAACTTCAGTTGAGTACCTTCAAGACTCAACTTGAATTTGTTGGGGGACATGGGGTGGAAGGTTGAAAGTGAGTGAGGATATTTTAGGTGGACTTGCAAAATAACTAATATTCCCAATAAAACTTTCAATGCCAACCCTGCTGTCAATAACTTTCTCAATTTAAGATTTGCTACATAAAGGGAAAAATATAGAAATAGCTTTCCCAAGCTGATGACACTAAAGAAGCTGAAGAAATAGAACAGAGAACCTATGAAGGAGGGAGACAAGGTGTCCATTCTATCTTGGAAAGGCTTGTAACCAAGTGAATAATACCATCTAGGTAAAGAGTCTGCAATGCTGCCTTCTGTGCCAACTAATACAGTCATCAGTACCAGGACTGGGATGTTGGATGCCATCTCTGACAAATGATCTTACAGGTTGTCTAGATGCACGGATAAATTCTCCAGACAATGCAATGTTCTATTGTTACATAAAATTGTGGGAAAAAACTTTTTCAAATAAATGTTTACAATCAGTCCCCTTAGAATACAGGAAACAATCTTAATTGGAGGATTTTAAGAGTTACTGTGTGGTGAGATGACCCTTTCCTTGCCCAGTATAAGACATTTTAGCAAAATTTTATCCTTTCCCCCATTAATTAAATAGTGAATTGCCAAAATGAACTTAATAAATAGTGCAATTGATTATGAGCAT
Source organism: Ondatra zibethicus (assembly GCA_004026605.1). Lineage (NCBI taxonomy): Eukaryota > Metazoa > Chordata > Mammalia > Rodentia > Cricetidae > Ondatra > Ondatra zibethicus. The sequence goes on from PVIU01008801.1 coordinate 16,664, forward strand.
CCTGCTTCTAAGTTGTTAAAGTTTTACTAGGTTATTAATATCTCATCTTCAAATATTTGAGAATGTTTCCATTTACAGCATTTAATCATTCATTTGTTCATTAATTCATCACTAAATAAGTTTCTGATCCTGAACCAGATAATCTGGAAGAATGCAAAAACATAAGATGTAAGTTCTACCTGCTAGGCTTTGCTTCTTCCAGTTCCCTTTTGAACAATGAATAAGAAACCTACTGTGAAGATGTTGATTTGACAGTAAAGAAACTGTTAATGATGTCATGAGCTGGGTCACTCCCATAACAAAGCACAAACCCACAGAGATGGCGTTAAAGAGAACGTCAGTGTTCCAATTCACATTCTCCAGGCTATTAAAACAAACGAGGCCCAAATCACCATAACATCTCCTTATTCTCTCCAAAGAATTTGTTTCCTTAGATAAATGTTCAAAGTTATCCATTTAGTTCTCATCCTAGGTCCCACACAGGTATTCTGGTCTGAAATAACACATCATACTTTAATATTTAAGTGACTGACACTTTTATGGTATATTCATCAGACGTTCAGCAAAATACGTTTTCTATATGTCTACTTCTACATTTCTACTATTATTCTGTCAATCACTACTTTGATGCAAACTTTAAACTAAAGTGATAATCATGCAAAACTTTCCAATCCATCTTTTTCAATTGTTGCATTATGGGCACAACTACATACACCACAAAGGTGTAGATTTAGATGCCTCATGATAGACAAATGGTATAACATTCAGTTCAGCAAATTTATTCATTTTGAGGTTCTTTGTTATAATATTAGAGGAAAGAATGGAAGGAAAGATGTTACGTTTTCACATACATCAGCCCCAAATTTTATAAGTTTAGTTTGTACAACTTTCAGTTCTGAAATAAGAATGGTCCTTTCAGAACTTCTTCAGCCACGGATGCATTTTCCAGGGGCCACGGTTGTAACTATAAGTTGCTTAGGCTTTTGGATCCTTCCCCTTCCTTACCATCTGTCTCTGGATAGCTTCATACACCAGCACATCAATCAGGAGACTGGGAAAATGGTGTCAATTAAATTACACTCTCTAAATTCATTTTGTGTTTCTCTTCTGCAAGAGTTGTGAGTGAAAAATTAGAACTGAGTAGTAGTGTGTTTTATTGGATTTGTTTGTTTGATTTCTTATTTGTTTATTCATCTCTAATGTATTACATCTCAACCACTGCTTCCCCTCCCTCCATTCCTCCCAGTCCACCCTCCCACCTTCTCTTTCTCTCAGATTCACTCCTCCTCTGTTTCCCTTCTGAAAGGAGCATGTCTTGCAGGCATATCAACCAAACACAGCAGAGCCAGTTACAATAAGACTAGGCCAAACCCTCAAAACAAGGCTGGAACTAGGCAACCCTGGAAGAGGAAAAGGGTCCCAAGAACAGGCAAAACAATCAGAGACATCCTCACACCCACTGTTAGGTAGTCCCACCAGAATACCAGGCTACACAAACAAAATATATATATGGAGGACCTAGCTCCGAACCACAGACAGAACCATGCTTGGTTCTTATCCTCTCTGATTATCCTTTATTTAACAGATAATATTTGCTTATAAGTGACTATATATCATGTTTTTCTTTCTGGGTCTCGGTTACCTCACTCAGGATGACATTTTCTAGTTCCATCAATTTTCCTGCAAATTTCAAGATATCAGTGTTTCTTAACAGTTTAGTAATATTCCACTGTATAAGTGTATGACATTTTCTTTTTTCTGTTGAGAGACACATAGGTTGGTTCCAGTTTTTGGATATTATGAATAAAGCTGTATTGAAAATGGGTAAGCAAGTGTCTTTGTGGTAGAATGGAGCTTTGATTTTAACTAGGACAATCTGAATCAAATACACCTAAGTGACTCACCCTTAAAATGTTACTCTCTGTCCTTCCAGTCTCTCTTGTCTTTCTCCCCCTCCATTCCTCCCTCCCTCTCTCCTTCCCTTATCTTTCTCTATTTCCTCCTCCAGTATTTCATGTAGTTCAAGTTGGCCTTGAACTTGGTATGCATTTCAGATTACTTTGAACTGATCTGCCTGTCCTGGGTTCCCAAGTGCTAGAATTACCAGAAAGAATGCCCATGCCCTGCCAACCCTAGAGCTCCTTTCTTAGGGGACTTTTTCAGATACTTGCTTGTCATATGTTATGACCTCTCCCCAGTTTTCTTGTTTTACATTATGACACATTTACCATTCAAAGCAACCTTCCCTGGGGAACATTCTTGTACCTTGGTCTTGGTAAGAGCATTCTAGGTTATCTGACCCTATAACCTCTCCGAATCTTGCACACTAGTCTGCTAATACATCAGCAGAGACCTCCAGTTAACAGCTCAGCATCTTAGTCAAAACTAGGGTTAAAGAACCACAGGTCATCAGGCATCTGAGGGAAGCCTTGACAACAGAAAACATAGAATAAAAAAGGAGGAGGGACATGTTTGAAGTATTGTACAGAAAAATGAATATTGAAGCAACAATGTGACTTTTTAAGATAAATTTCTCCCTAAATAACTAATAAATAATAAATAAATTAATAAATAATAAATAAGTGTGCATTCTTTCCCACGTGCCATTACCCAGATGTGTGGTAAGGTTTATGGTCAGCTAGGAACTAGACAGACATTTCCTGAAACACATGAGACCAATTCTCCAAACCTTTGCTAAGATGGTATCTGTGTGTGCCACATACTTGGCACTTTTGCCAGACATTACTCGTCTGCATTTGTCATCACACTTTTCTTTTTCAAACCCGCAAAGTTAGCTAGAGGTGACATCAGAAGACTCTAATTCATTCCTGAGCATGCACGCAACCACACGTGTATGCACTGCCGTCTAGGGTCCCATGAATTCACCTGGAGGTTTACAAGATTCAAACAGCATACACCTCCTCAGACTCTTATTTTGAGGCTTTTGCACAGGTTCCTGAGTTCCCAACTTATTCTCCAGCTTCTCAAGAAGAAAGGTGCAGTTTTGGATCCATAAACAGTTTGGTCATATCTGAGTACTGGATGGTGTCATTATGATAAAGAAAACAAAAAAAAAGAAAGGTAAAGCCGTCTATTAGAAGTTGTACTCTGATCTAACTCTTCTCACCAGACAAACCCTGACACTCTGTTTCCGCAAAGAAAACCCTTTATAGTCTCAGTTTAAGGTCAAATAATGCTTAATGCTACTTCAGATGTATAAATATATTTGATATATTGTATCATTTTAGATAGTGTTGTATCAGTATCAGTATGTGTGTAATTCTTTGAGAACTGTTGTTTGCTAGCTATGCTATGTCAGTACAGGGCATGAATTGGAACAACTTTGCACATTTCTTTCTCCTCACTTCCAACTCCACTTGTTGCACATGATAGAACGTGTTTTTAAAAAGATGGTTATGTGTACAGTTGAGCCACGAATAACTCATTTCATGGATTTGTTTCTCAAAAAAAAATAAAGATAATAGTCAAATTCAAGCAGTCTTTAAGAGGTTTCTGGTGAGTGTTCATAAAAGCCTGCCGCACTTCTCGGCAATGGCAATCTACAAGATATCCAAAACTAAGGAAGGTGCTCCCTCCTCACATAACCTTTTTCTTCTTTCTCTGTGTCAATTTATCATATTCTCCACTACTGACCCTAAAAACCATGCCATGTTTTTACCCTTAATTTATTTTCACTGGCTCTATCCTGAATAAGTAATATCTTCCCATTTTCTACAGCATTAATATCAATTTCATCTTCAATCTGATGCTGTTGACGTTTTCTAATGAAAATTCTATAGCAAGCTTCTGAATGATACTTAAAATTATCAAAATGTTATTTTCAACTTTCTGTGGTTCAAACTTTAAATCATGTCTTACAATCTTCATTCTTGCCTTCAATTCCATTCCAAATCTCATGCAACTGAAAGGTTATTATATGTTATTAATTCTGAAGCATCGTCTTTCCTCTGACAACCTCATCAGTGACTCTATTTCTGAGTCTTACTGTTATTGCTCAAATTAAAGCAAATAGAATATATATGTTTTACAAATTCTTATATCCACAAAATAAAAAATTATTTCTTGGTATTCTGAAACAAATTTTGCATGTCAAATATATTGAACACTTGGAATGGCCTGATTATAAAATGAACTACGTACACAATGTTTATGATTATGTACCCACCAGGAACCACCAAATTTAGTGACATAATAGTCACTTTGAATAGACTTGCAGCTTTATATTTGCCTAACAGAGTTAGAATATTCCTAAACTTTTGATAGTCACTGCTATATTTACTTAGATAATGACAAAAGGGTGGAAGGAAAGACTTGCATTTGTCATTTTCCATAGAGCTGGTGTGGAAGAGCGCAACTTAATCTAACCAACAGGTTATAAGAACTGCAACACTGTGCATCAACCAAGAAAGCTGATATTAGAATGGAAGCAAACAGGTTCACCATACCGTGCTTGTTTCAATACAGCATAAATTCATTATACATAAACATGCATGTACATTTGCTTTTAAAAGTTTTGCTGCCATATTATTTCAGTTTTATTCACTTTTGAACACACACACTCAAACACCAAAGATACTATTCCTGGAAGCCCAACTTAACAGGTCCTTACCCCCAATGTCATGGACTATTTTCAAAAATACTAAAAATACAATATCCTGATATTTGATATATAGGATTAGCTTATGTGGTGTTAGTAAATGAATAGATAATACATATGTATATAATGTCCTTATCTAATATATATATGTATGTATATATATTATATATACACATATTATATATTATATATGTATATATTGCCATTTTATTCACCCTAGAGAACAAAAATCATGTATTCACATGGCATGAAAACAGAAGTATGGTGCTTTGGAAACAGAAATTAGATGAGGAGTGTTAACAGAAGGAGGATGGATGCAGGAAGGGCAGTAAAGAGGGCTCATGGTCAAAGTACATGATATTCCTAAACTATTCTACAAGAAGTGCCATGACTTACTTTTGTACAATAAATAAACAGAAATGCAAGTACTAACAATATGGCGTCATCACAAAACTTGCTGCATTGGCACTGTGACAGAGTGAAAACAGATATTCAAGATAAAAATAGAAATTTGTTATATCATTGACAAGTAAAATAATGCCCCAAGCAATACCTTTAAAAGCATATTGTATTCCTTGAGAAGAATGTTACATGGGGCTCAAAGAGGAAAAGCAGGATGTGGAAGATGGTGAATTTTTTAAAGATTTTATCAAATTATTGTAAGAAATAGAAGGGTCCAATTCATATTTGACCAAACTCAAGCATAACTGAAATAGTCTAAAATCCTAGCCTGGGTATTTTATTTGTCCTTGGCCTCAAACAATCCAGGATATATTAGAAAACAGGGATGGAAAAGTCAACTTTATTTAACTACACTATATAGACATCAATGCACAAAAATTTCCTTGCATCTAAGTAAGACAGAAATCACTCTACAGATAGAAGCATCAAAGGCAGTTCTTTGATTTATTGGCTTGCTCTTCTTTTCTGCTTATATTAAATATCATAATCATTAAAATAAGGATAAGTCTAGAACACAACTCAGTGTTTAATACTGGTTAAAGAACTGTTCATAAAAAATTCATACAAATAATGACTGGAAATTACTAGCTCTAAATTATCCTTCAGTCAAGGACTCTTTTAAGGAACCATTATAGTGTTTAAAAAAAAGTGGTGGGGAAGGAAAAAGGAAGAAATAAAAGAAAGAAAAAAGGAAAAGGAAACAAGCAGTAAGCAATCAGGCCATCAATGAGCAATGGCTTAAAGCTATACACTTGTCTTGATTCTAAAATTACCCAGGAACTTTTCAACAGCCCCCCATCAAGTTCTGCACTAAAAAGCTGTTGGTTCTATAAATCCCACTTCAATATGGCCACAGAAGATAATGAGGAGCTTTGTAAAAGTTTGAAAGCAAGAGTCCTAGGCAGCATTGGATGAAGAAACCTGAGTTTCTAGACAGTGACACACTAGGGTCAGCACTAGCTTACTAGCAGTCTCTTGGGTTTCCATTCTTGATAAAGATATTTGTTCTTCTTCTTCCAGACAGAATTTTGTTATTTCTGGATAGCAAGACTTGATGGAGTGTACCCACTTTTTTCAACCATCAGTGACTCCTTTTTCCAAATGGGAAGCTGTTTGACCTTGCCATAAACACACTCCCCTCATTGGTGTGATATCATGTAAGGAAAAGAGTCATCCTAGAACCATAATGGACAAAGAGACCAAAGGGTCATGAGTGAAGACTGTCTTCCTTTTCCTGAGAGAAAGTGATTACTGACCACATTGCTGGGCAAGTTTCCAGACTGGGGGTCCAAGAGCTGAGAAATGTTATTTAGAAATAAAAGGCTTCCTAGGCCTGATGGAGGCGAGAGGGCCTTGAGCTTCCCACAGGGCAGGGTAACCTGCCCTCTCTTAGGACTGGAGGGGAAAAGGGGAGGGGGAGTGGGGAAGCGGGAGGGAAATGGGAGGAGCGGAGAGGGGGAAATTTTGAATGGTACTATTTATAATGCAATAATAAAAAATTAAATGTGAAAAAAAGAAATAAAAGGCTAGATATGGGGACAAATTTTGTAATAAAAATGTCCAGCATGGGGAAAATTTTTATGTCCAGTGAGGGTTGGGCTTGGAGGGTTTGAGAAAAATTGGGTTGGAATATATTTAATGGACTACACTAGCACTTAAGCTTTGAGGACTTGATATTTTTTAACCTCTATATTGACCATAAGGAAAAACATAAGCTAGAGACAAGAAATACCTCAACCTTCCTGAGACAAGGTAGAAAGACATAGCATTTAAAATATTGAGATGTGTCCAAGAGTCATTCTAAAACTCATGCGAAATAAGGTATGTTCCATATAAAAATATTTTTAGCAATCAGGGAAATGCAAATCAAAACAACTTTGAGATACCATCTTACACCTGTCAGAATGGCTAAATCAAAAACACCAATATTAGCCTATGCTGGAGCGGATGTGGAGTAAGGGGAACACTCATCCATTGCTGGTGGGAATGCAAACTTGTGCAACCACTTTGGAAATCAGTGTGGTGGTTTCTCAGGAAATTGGGAATCAACCTACCTCCGGATCCAGCAATACCACTCTTGGGAATATACCCAAGAGATGTCCAATCATACTACAAAAGCATTTGTACAACTATGTTCATAGCAGCATTATTTGTAATATCCAGAACCTGGAAACAACCTAGGTGCCCCTCAAGGGAAGAATGGATCAAGAAAGTGTGGAATATATACACATTAGAATACTACTCAGCGGTAAAAAACAATGACATCCTTAAATTTGCATGCAAATGGATGGAAATAGAAAACACTATCCATAGTGAGATATCCCAAACCCAAAAAGATGATTATGGTATGTACTCACTCATTAGTGGACCCTAGTCATAAACAAAGAACATTAAGCTTATAGCTCACAAGCCTAGAGAAGCCAAATAGCAAGGTGGACCCAATGAAAAACATATATAGATCCTCCTGGAAATTGGAAGCAAACAAGATCGCCGGGCAAAAGGTTGAGGCACGGGAATGGGGATGGGGGGGATAGGGGTGGGGAGGGTGAAAGGGAGAGAGGGAGAGAGAAGGGAGAAGGGATGGACTGGGGAGAGCTTGGGGGAGTGGGAGGGTGGAGATGGAGGAAGGGTGGTTATTGGAGAAGGGAATACGATATCTACATTAAGGGAGTCATTTTAGGATTGGCAAGAGTATTGGCTCTAGAGGGTATCACAGGTGTCCACGGGGATATCCCCCGCTAGGTACTTGGGCAGCAGAGGAGAGGGTGCCTGAACTAGCCTTGTCCCATAATCTCATTGATGAATATCCTGATCATTACCATAGAAATTTCGTCTGATGTATGGAGATAGAGACAGAGACCCACATTCACATCAGAGCAATGGACTGAGCTCCCAAGGTCCAGTCGAAGAATAGAAGGTGGGAAAAGATAAGCAAGGAAGTCAGGACCGGGAGAGGATGGTCCACCAACTGTGACAGTGTGCCTGATCTAATGGGAGCTCACCAAATCCAGCTGGACCAGGACTGAATGAGCATATGATCAAACCGGAATCTCTGAATGTGGCTGTCAATGGGGGCTGACTGAGAAGCCAATGATAATGGCACTGGGACCTATCTCTTCTGCATGTATTATCTTTTTGGGAATCTCGTCTATATGGATGCACACCTTCCTAGGCCAGAATGGAGGGGGAAGGGCTTTGGGCTTCCCACAGGGCAGGGTACCCTGCCCCCTCTTAAGGAAGCAGGGGGAGGGAGGAGAGTTAGTGGGGGAGTGGGAGTGGACTGGGAGAAGGGGAGGAAGTGTAAATTTTTTGAATGAAAAATAAAAGAATATTTAAAAATATATATTGGCTAAACTGGTTGAAAAATCTGCGTGTACAGATAAAATTTGAATTAACATTGACAGTCTGTACTTGGCCATGTCTCTTGTTTTTATTCCATTTTTTATGTTGCCTAGAACTCCAGAGTTCCCTAGTCTTAGCTTTCTGTGACCATCGTTTTCACAGGAATGGATCCTAGCCCTAAGACAGATACAGACCACATTTTCCCACAGGCCCAGAGCATTTGGGTGCAAAACCAATCATAAAGGGAATATGATAAAAAATATGAAGTCTGTATAATTAAGGATATTATAATTAATTATAAACAGGTCAGGAGATGTTGTGCTTTATTAAAAGATAGTAGGTTTTCTTAGCATGTGTAGCCTGGCTGCATTCTGCTTGTTCTGGCTTTTAATTTGCTTGTTGGTCCTGAATTTGATAAGCAGGATTTGTTAGTAGAAGCAAAACTTGGAAAAGAGCTTCAAGCGATAAAGCATTGCTATTTTTATTTAATGGTAGCTTCCAGACAAGAAGGCCTCACTGGGAATTTTCCTAAATTAAATCTCCCTATAGGTGGTCTCTATCCTCACATGAAACCCAGATCTTCCATGAAGATGAGGGAAAGAAATATTCAGGTGAGATTTAAGAAAAAAAAAATCAATCATCTTCTTCTTTCTTCAAGAAGGTATTATAAGTGGCAGTCAGTTTTTGGTCAGATGTCACATTCAAATAGAGCAAGTTAGAAAAACTACACATTTAAGAGGATGATGTTAAAGGTATAGCTTGGAGAACATTTTAAGAAAAAAGAAAAATCTAAAGCAGCATTATTGTTAACTGCTCTGAATCCAAAGTGGCAAAAGTGTTGTCAGAACTCAGAAGAACAGTCAGAGAGATAAGAAGAAGCGCTGAGAAGAAAAGTCAACTTCAAGGCAAAAGGCAGGAATGCAAACTTGCAGAGACAAGACAAGTGGAGACAATGGAGAGCTTCACATTCCATGCCTCCTCTGGCATCAACAAGGATTGGTGATGAAAATGGTAAGTATAATCAAATGAATTGTGGAGTTTGATGTGATCTGAGGAGATGCTCAAGACCTGGGAGGGTTTAAAGTTAGCATGAATGGATGAATGAAAATCTCCAAGAATACCCCTTCTTGTGGTGGAATATTAGTTTAAGATGTGTGACAGTCACTTATGCTGTGGAATAATTATTTAATGACACAAAGATGTGTTGCGTTCTTTTATGTTGACTTTGTTTAATTCTGTAAAGTTGTGTTACTTTGCCTGCCTGAAACACCTGATTGGTCTAATAAAGAGCTAAATGGATATCGCTAGGCAAGAGAAACACAGACGGGACTGTCAGGCAGGGTAATAAATAGGAGGAGAAATCTAGGCTTGAGAAAGGGACAAGAAGTGAGAGAAGAAGGAGAGGAGGACGCCAGTGGTCAGCCACCCAGCCACACAGGCAGTCACTGAGTAAGAAGGAAATAAAGATATATAGAATGAAGAAATGTGAAAAGTTCAGAGGCAAAACATAGTTAAATAGAAACAGGATAATTTAAGTTAGAAAAGCTGGCTAGACAGAAGCCAAGCTAAGGCTGGGCATTCATAGGTAAGAAAAAGTCTCCATGTATTTATTAGTAGCTATATGGTAGACCCCCAACGAGCAAAAATTAGTAAGTAAGTAAATAAAAGAATAAATAAATAAATAAGCTACATTTTGGTGCCCAATGTGGAGCCTGTATTCCATGTAGGGCCTGGACCTGAGAAAGCAGAAGAAAAAAAGAGAGAAGTAAAAAAGGAGAAGGGCTATGGCTCTTTTAAGAAACCCTGTCATATTGTAGACTACTTAATTTTTTAAGCTAAGTAGAAACAAAAAACTAGAAAAAGATAAATACCTGCCACAATGCCAGACACTGGTATTCTAGAGCTGGGGGGCTTAATGCAGTTCTTGGTCACCTACCTCTGATCAGGCCTGCGAGCTTTAGGTTTGGCTTTCATACACCTAAGGATGTGGCAGAGCTAGTCAGTCACCAAAGCCACAGCAGATGTCCTAACTTAGCAGTTTAAATGCTCATGCAATCAGAAAAGGAGGGAAATAAGCAGTAAAGACAGATTTAGATGGGGAAAAATACTCTAACCTTCTAATGTGTTAAAAATGTGCAGAGGCTCAAGAAAAGAAGGAGAAAAGTTATAGACAGTTATAGAAAAAATAATTTAAAAATAATAAAGTACAACCTATATAAAAAGAAGTATAGTAATAAAATAAAAGGTGAAGTTACATAAAGATGAAGAATACACAAAGAATCTGGATCCTGTATGGTATTGTGCGGCCTTTGAATTTTTTGATTGCTGATAAGCAAATGACAGCTGCTGAGTGGTATGGGATTGAAAGAGGGATTCCTGAAATAAACCAGTCTATGTACTTTAGGAATGCCTTAATTTTAAAATGGAAGTAAAAAAAAATCTATTTGTCATATGAAAGCCAAAAATTATTTGAGGAAGAGATTTTGTTTTGTTTCTACAGGAAATGAAAGGCTGTGGATTTTTTCAGGGTTGACATGGATCTGGTTTGGTCAGGTAGACCTATTAAATTTTGACAGGTAATATATATCAACAAGACTACTGGTCTTCCCAGGACTTGGCCATTATCTCAATTTCCTCTGGAATACCTAAAGATGCCTTCACTCACAGACAACAGGAAGCAGTTTAAGACTACTATGTCACATTCCCAAGAGGTAGGGTCTGGGTGGATTTTGGTTATTTGGTGGGTCATGGATATTTGTTATTATTTATGGGAATACAGGAGTATATCATAAAGACACAATTATTAATCTTAGATATTTTGCTTTGGCATGGATTTTATTAAAATTATAGAAATTTGAAGCTATTTTTGTCATGCTATAATATATATTTCTACTTTTGTTTGAGGTATTGTACTTATGCAGTTCATTTAAAATGCACTCCATAAATGAGAAACAAAGTTAGTAATTAATTGATAGTTGTAAAACTTCTAGTCACATTAAGTATGTTTTCAAGATTAGCCAGGATGTGGTGGCTTACACCTTTAGTCCCAGCACTTGGGAGGCAGGGGCAGGTGGTTCTCTGTGAGTTTGAGACCAGTCTGAGTTACAGAAATAGTTTCTGGACAAGATAAAAAGCTATACAGAGAAACCATGTTTCAAGAAACTAAAACCCTCCAGAAAAGATTAAACAGGTATATTTTACACAGATAGAGGGTTTTCAAATACTTCAAAGATTTACAGAATATGGAATTTAACATGTTTAATAATCTAAGTTTTTCACAGAAGTAAGCATGTCTGCTCCTGGCAGCACCAATTTACTTCATAAAAGATGAGAGGATCAAAGAAACTCAATATGAAATTTACTTTCAGCATGGCAAGGATAGCCATTTTGGCAAAAAACTGCTCTTTTGTTGATTGCTGGTCATATGCTGTACAGACTAGACAATTAAGACAGAGGAAAAAGACTGTTGAATTTTACCAAGACAAGCAGGACATTCCTTTGAGAGTCCTGCTTCACAGAAGAGTCTGCCAGATTTTCTTTTGGACACAGAGGAAAGTGACTGATGAGTTTGCCAATACAAGGTAGAACAGTCCTTTAAATTTTATGCTTCACTTAAAAATATACAAGATACTCTAGGACTATAGGCTGAAGATGGATGCTCCAATGCAACATAGACACTCTGTCTATGAGTGGATGTCTCTGTTGTTAGGTAATATTACATCCTTCTTGGGTGTTTGGTGGAGATAAAGACTAAACATTATAGTTTTCCTTAGTTATGAGAAAAATAAATTAGTAATAAAACTTTGGAATCACAAAGTTAGGATAGACAATGGATTATTATCTATAAATTTGCTAAATATAAATGGATCAAATAGTATAAGTGTAATTCTTGCTTGATAACTGTTTTGTTGTATAAAGTTTTACTATGATAAACTTATAACCTTTTATTTTTATTTAGACAAAAAGAAGAAAATGTTGTGGAATATTAAAGAAGTGTTACATTCATTTATGTTGTTTAATATTTGTTTAATGATACAAAGATGAGTTTCATTCTTTTATGTTGCATTTGCTTAATTCTGTAAAGCTGTATTACTTTGCCTGCCTGAAAAATCTGATTGTTTTTATAAAGAGATGAATGACCAATGGCTAGGCAGGAAAGAGAATTAAGTGGAGCTGTTGGGCAGAGAGAATAAATAGGAGGAGAAAGCTAGGCTTGAGAAAGGGATGAGGAGCAAGAAAAGGAGGAGTGGAGGACATCAGGGGCCAGCCACAAAACCACACAGCCAGTCAGTCATGGAGAAAGAAGTAGGGAAAATATAGAATGAAGAAAGGTTAAAAATAAAAAACAGAGAAAAGCTGGCTATAAAGAAGCCAAGTAAGGCCAGGCTTAAATAAGAGTAAGAGCTAGTCTCCATGTATTTATTTGGGAGCTGGGTGCCAAGCCCCCAAAAGAGAAAAAAAAAAAGAAAACTACTACACTCTTTCTCTGTATATTTATAGAAAGGTCACTCCTATGGTTACTTCCACAAAGGCTTCCCCATATTCGTGAGGTAAAACTCTTCAATTTTCTTTTTAAGAACACAGATAGAAAAACATGGTCTTTGAACTACCCCTACTGTGTGTAGTGTCCTGAATGTTGCAAGAATGGAACACTCTCTAGCCGGGTGGTGGTGGCAGACACCTTAAATATCAGCATTCAGGAGGCAGAGGCATATGAATCTCTGTGAATTCAAGGCAATCCTGGACTACAATAGCTAATTCCAAGACAGGCCCCAAAGCTACAGGGAAACTCTGTTTCAAACATAAACAAAGATGAAAAAAGAATGGAACACTTTCTACTAATAAATTGTCACTTCCTCAGAAAGAAAAGTGAAATGGAAGAGAAGAGAAATAACTGAAATATTTCTTCAAATGATACCCCAATTCCAATTTCAAAGACAGCTGTGATCTCATTGCAACAAGTGAAAAAGAGTCATGGTCAGATCATTACTTTCTTTACAAAGCCGAATGGTGTTAGCACTTCAAGCCAACCATTTCCTCAAGACAAAATTCCTAGGCATGTTTAACACACTCCAGGGTCTCAACTCAGCATGTTATTCTTAGAGAGTACTGTAGCTAATCTTGGAAATATATTTGTCTCCTTTCTGGAATGAAAGTGCTGAATTTGACCTTACACCATTCTTTATGGATTTGCAAAGTGAACCTCGAAATGAAAAGATGAGTCTTTTCAGTTCTTTCTAAAGGTCACCAATGCTGACGAGCACAGTAACCTTTAATTTGTGCCTCTCTAGGTACTAGAAACACCAGTGCAATATAAACTGGTATTTTTCTTTATTTTGTTATCTGGTGCTAATAAAGTTCACATTTTCAAACACAAGCCTGTATTAAAGCCAAAGGGACCATATATGACTATATATGTTGATTGTTCATAGTTCACAAAGATTAAAGCTCCCTTATTACAATTTACTGTTCTTAGTAAAAAATAAAATTTAGTAATCCAAGGTATTTAAAGTGAGAATACATCAGTCAATGTAAGTGTTATAAAGATAGGATTTTTTCAAACATCAACATTTCTAAGATTGAAGAAAGCTCTGTGGTTAAGAGCTCTTGTTATTTGTATAAAGACTAGGGTTCAATTCCCAGAACCCACTCAACAAGTTCACAAAACACTAAAACTACATTTGCAGTTAATCAGATGCCCTCCTCTTGCTGCTGTGAGCACATGTATACACATGCTCATTCTCACTAATAGACACCAGTACATATACATCACTCACAAAAGTGGTCTTTTGAGAATTGGCACCATAGAGATGACAGTATATGATTGTAGCAAGTATATTTGTTTATATTTAACATAAGTATGAAGTAAATCATATAATGTATCTTGTAATTATGTTATTGATCTTTAAGTATTTTTACATGTTATAAGTTGCAGGTTATACAGATGGTGGTACAATTACTACATAATGAAAGCTAAACATAAAAAAATAGTTTGAAGGTATAAAATGTGAATGAAATCCAAAGTCATAGAGTGCTGTAAAATTATAGTATACAGAAAACTTACCAGCAAATTAACAAAATTAACAATGCATAATAAAATTGAAAAATAGAGAAAAATTAAAAATTATCTTAAATTCTGTGCTTGCTTTAGCAGCACATATATTTAAATTGGAATTCTACAAATAAGATTAGCATGGCCCCTGTGCAAGGATGACACACACACAAACTTGTGAAGCAATCCATACTTTTAGGCCAATAACAGGATGTCCAAGAAGAGTCTCACTGAGGGCTCAGCATCAATGTTGTATCAGAGACCAGAGTCCTCAAAATAGCTCAATGACTCTGCAATGAACACTTGCATGCTGTGGGACAATGGTCTTTTATCCTGTCACTTGTATTATTTTTAATAAAATTCTGATTGGCCAGTAGCCAGGCAGGAAGTATAGGTGGTGCGACCAGGCAGGAAGTAGAGGCAGGGCAACAAGAATTCTGGGAAGAGGGAAGCACAGTCTGCAGTTGTGACCCAGATACAGAGGAAGCAAGATGTGACTGCCTTGCTGAAAAAGGTACCAAGTCACGTAGCTAACACAGACAAGAATTATGAACTAATATAAGTTATAAGAGTTAGGAAAAGAGCTGAGCTAGTAGGCCAATGAGTTTATGATTAATGTAGACCCTTGTGTGTATCTTTGGGACTGAATGACTGCAGGACCGGGCAGGATGGAAACCTCAGACAACACATGCACATGAAGATATATGGGTAAAAGTGTTTACTGCATGACTCCCTGTGACACATTACAGCTTCCATAATGATATCTCCCCCTTTTCTCTCTTTCTCTTTCCTTTTTTCTCCTAAATTTTACTTTATTTTATTTATTTTTTTGAGGAGGTTGCTCAGATGAAGGACAGATACAAAAGAATAGGAAATGAGTGGGACTGGGATGCCTGATGTGAAAGACACAAAGAATAAATGAAAAGAAAGTTTAAAAATTGTCTTAAATTCTGAAAATATACACTAAATTTGTTAATATTCTCAACTTATCTTACCCATAATAAACACATTGTTTTTATTTTGAAACACAGGTGCTTTCCATAGATTTCTACTCTTGTGTTTTTTAAGTCAAACCATTATCTGGATAACAACAGAAATGTGTAACCATTTTTAGTTCCTCATATCTTTGATCACACACCTACAACTTCAGATTCAATTAAAAATTATAATCTGTGAAAAAGTTGTTTTCTGTGATCAGGGATCAGCATGACTAGATTAAGGGCTATCCAGATGGATGATAAAATATTATATTTTAGTGTATCTATAAGGATATTTCCAGAAGAAATTGTGCCTTAAATCAGTGGATTGGATAAGAAAGAGTTACCATTACCTTTGAGTGGCCACTATCCAATAGACTGAATCTAGCATTTAGATGAAAGAAAAGATAAAGGAATCTCCCAAAGTAGACGTGAACCATCTATTTAGACATCCATTATTCATAAGCACAATGTTTAAAGATACTTTTTATTCTGGGTTAAAATAACACTATATTATTCTCTACTCACAATCACCTCAAATAATACAACAAAAGGGAAATAGGATTATATGCACTATAGATAAAATTCTAAAATAACCCCTCCAAAATCCCTCTTTCCTGTTGTATATAAATAGCCTTTATATAAATATCTGAAGATAGATAAGATGGACTACCATGCTAATTGCCACCAATGATTTACTGAGGATGGATTTGCTCTTTAAAGATGGAAATCCCAATCAGGTGAAAAATAAGAGGTCAACCCTAGAGTTTTTGAGCAGCAGAGGCATAGGGGAATGTCTCACAAACCAAGAAGCTCACAGCTCTAGACTATTAGAACTGGAGATTATCCCAAGATCTCAAAGCCAGAGATGTACTACTTTAGGTGCCCAGGACATAGGATTGTTATCCTTTGCTTTGCATGCCACCAGCCCAGCACTAAGCAGGTAGTGCTGCACACCCTACACTACAATTGTTGCAACCCTTGGCTCCTAACCCTTGGTAATCCTCAATAAATCTGCCAGTGACATGAGTTTGCAGGTTTTGTGTTACCCTCTTCATGACCTCTTGTCTTTCATAGACAGATCTCTGTGATTTACACTCCTGACAGCTCTCTAGAATGCTTTAGTTTCTTAACACTACTTGGGTTAGTCTGGAGGAAAAAGCTCCAAGAGTACTTATTCTCCTTAAACAACTAACTCAGCCCTTTCTACTCATGATGAAAACTAGAAATAAGGGTTCTGGAAAGATGACTCAGTGGTTAAGAGAACTGGTTGCTCTTGCAGAGGACCCATGATCAATTTACAGCACTCATGTGGCAGATCACAACTGTCTGTAATTCCAGCTTTGGGAAATATGATGCCATCTACTGACATCTGGGGGCACTGCACAGAGATAAGCACCAAAATACACATGCACATAAAATTTTATAAATAAATGAATCTCAAAATGTTTTAAAGAACAGAACAAGACAGAAAAAGACTACTGAGGAAATCTCTTCTTGCAGTTTTGTGTCAGGAATGCAGAAGTCCTTGGATCAACACAAAAGACTGAGAAACATCCTGCTTACGTTACTAGAAATGAGATGTGGCATACTGTGTTTATATTGAAGTCGTGTGTGTGCACAGCATCTAGTTTCTTACATCACAGCTCTCACATTACACTGACCACAGACATTTTTACTGAATCACTGCAGAGTTTCTCCCATTCCAGTCTTGAGTAGGAATAACTATTGGTAGTTACGATAGCAGACTTGTGTCAGCTGGTGTTCAGAATCTCATCTTCCCTGAATGGAATATCACCAAGACAGGAAAGATTTTCCAGAGTGGTGTTAACAGTACTGAGGTCTTCTGCATAGGAGTCTTGACTGGAAAGGCAGTGTTGGATGCCTTGGTTGTTGCAGATGGAATTTTGTTCCAATAAAGTGATCATGCAGTATTCAAATTTGAACTGTTGCAAGCCCTTGTGATTTTTCCATAGATAAGCGGGAAAAGGAGATTAACACTATATATTATAATGACTCTAAATACTTAAAATAACAGATGAGAAAACTTTAGAGTTTGAATGGCCTACCATTTGATGATTTCTATGATTTGAATAATATAAAGGCTAAATTAATTCATCCAGAAATTTTCCAAGGAAGAGGTTCACTGCACTGAGAGCTTCCTGATGAACGCAGAAAGTTATCTAAGCACTAAAAGGAACATATGTTAAATACATGTTCTGGAATTAAAATTCTATGAGGCTCAATACAAATAACAAGAAAGAAGAGACTTTCTTTGGAGGAATAAGAAGCTTTAAAAAAAGAATCTCAAGGCACCTTTCCTGGAACTTATGGTAGAAGCGAAACACTACTGTGGTTGGAATGAGAATGTATGCCATAGGCTCATGCTTTTGAGCATCTGGTGCCCAATTGGAGGCACTGTTTGGGGAGGTTATGGAGCCTTTAAGAGGTGGCGTCTTAGTGGAGGAAGTACGTCACAGGACCTGACTTTGAGAACTTATAGATTTCCCTTAGTGTCAGTTCACTCTTTCTACTTTCTGGTTATATTTGGGGTGCAATCTCTCAGCTCTTATGCTAGCCAACTGACTACTTCTACCCTTCCTTCACCATTATGGACTCTTCCTGTGGAAATGTATGTCAAAACTAATTAGTTCTTCTGTGAGTTGCCTTTGCTCATTGCATTTAATCACAACAACCAAAATTGACTGATACAAATCATAAGAAAAGATCCAGAGTTCTAATATTCACACTAAACACTTGCTAGCATGAGCTCATTATTTGGGGTATTTCACTCAATGGGAAAAAAAAACACAATTCCCAGTATAACCAGTGACTATGTTGTCTCAGCTTCCCATATTATTAAGTAATAAAAAAATATAATTTGAACTCTAATTATAAAAACAAGCAGGTGCAAGTGATATATACTATATCAACTATTCTTATTTAACATATATTTTTTAATTAGTGAACAATTATCTTGTCTAGATGTGGTAGCTAAAGCTACATTCATTAGTATTTGGGATATGAAGGCATGTAGTTCATACATAAGCCAGCCTGTGCTAGTTATTAAGACTTGCTCGAACATGCATATACACAGGTACACAACACACACACACACATGGCAGAGGCTAGGGGAGAAAAGGATACAATGCCAAGGGAAGCAAGGGAAAATGCTGTCAAGAGACAAATCAATCAACAGAATAAGATTGAGAGAAAATTAAGTATTCAAAATTCTATATTTTGACTCAGTTTAAATAAATTAAACTATATAATTAAGAAAGTGGACACTATACACAAAGATGGATGGTTCACTTAAATAAGAAACTAAAATACAAATAAGTGTGCATTACCATATTAGAAGATAGCAATAGAGAACTGCTAATTATATGAAGATCTGATCATTTATTATAAATAGAAAAGTGTGAAAAACCACTGTTTTAGAAGTTCAGAGAAATAAAGAATGAAAATAAGTAAAAGATAACATACCAAAGAAAACCTTAATCAAAATCCCAGAAATCATGACAAGGGAAAGAAATAAGCTCAAGGATTTTCCAATTAAAAAGAAATAAATCTTACAGTAGGGAGATGTTAAAATGCCAATGGATTTTTGCTTTGGGTAAGGTCTTCCTGTGTAGCCAAGGTTGCCCTAGTCTTCCTGTTTAGCCCAGGCTGGCCTTGAGTTCATGGTTCTCTTCCACCATCCATGTGAATATTGAGATTACAGGTGTGTGCCAGAGTGCTTGATCTCTCCTTTCCTCTCCCATTCTCCCGCCAACCTCAATTCTCCTTTTTTATCCTTTCCTGTTTTCCATATTTATTTTTCAGATATGTTGATAGAAATCATGTAAGTCAGAAAGCTGTAGTACCACCATTGAAATATTATAAAAGAAAAAAATATCCTTTCAACCTAAGTTCCTCTATGCAGTATAAATACATTTGAAATGGCAAATAGAACAGTTATATATAAAATTAGACTATTACACTTCTGATGTGTGTTGATGTGTATTTTTAAGTCATCACTTAAAAATAAATATGATAAAAAAATAAAACAGTACTGAATACCCAAAAGACTTAGAAGATTTGCGCTAAAAGAATACAGGTTCAATGAAGAAAAATTAAATGTAAAATATTAAGAACAAATCAAGATGCTGAAACACACTAAAAATAAATTAAATTGATATGCTGTATAAATTACACAATGCAGCTCATCATATTCAGGGATAAAAAGGTACCTAGCTTGATGCTGCTTACCTGAATGTACTTAAATTAAAACATGTAAGGAGCAAAAAAATACACTTAATCAAAATCTTAAAATATAAATGGTAATTTAATTGAACTGAAGTAATAGATTAGATTATCTTGAGTTACCATATATATATATAGAAATACAAACTGAAAGAGTAGAAAAAGTTGATCAATGTTCTCAACTCACTTTATATAATTAACACTTGGAAAATATTTCATACTTTACCACTATTAGCAAAATAAATCTACATTTTAATGAGGCTCTAAGGAACATTCACCCAAATAAATTATATCCTGGACTTTACATCAAATTTTATTTCAAAACACTAAAGGTACTATGTGTGCTGCTGGAAGAGAGATGTTATCAACAATCTTACTGGCTGTAGACAAGTAAGAAGTGCTTAGTGGTGTAAGAGTGGCAAGTCTGTGATAGGGTAACCAACAGATTTGTTATCAGATCTGAGGTCTACTCCATAAGTTTGGAACTATAAGGGAACGCCATTACACTTTAGGAAAAAACATGCTGTTATTTTGCTAAATAAGCATGATACAACCTCTAAGCTGCCTCCTAAACATTGGTGATCACTCCTATGCATTACTGCTGCAGCTGACATAGCTTAAGCGAAATGCTTTTGGTTGTGGGCAACAATAACTGTGGACACTCCAAACTGTTCAAAGTGCACAGAATCACTGGCTATTAGGTGCTAATCTGCAAATGAGATGTTTCTATGACCCTTCAAGGCTCAGGAAACATAGCAAAGGGGAAGGGAACAAGAATGTAAGAGCCAGAAGACTGTGCTTGTGGAATGCTGTGTTACAGGAATGACTTGGCTTTCGTTCCCATGAACTCTCAATAGCTGCGATTACTTGCACAAGACCTGAACAAGACTGAGCCCATCAGCATCCTGCAGGGAGAAGGACTCATGAGGCCCTTCAACCTCCACTCATTTATATAGACAGTTAACTAAAACTTGGAAAGGGGCTTTTGAGTACCCACAATCTTGTGAAGATCTACAGAAACAATAACTGTGGACATTTAATGATTATGGAAACTTGAGAGTAAAATGCTGATATAGTAATATAGCTACTTGCAAGGTGTTCACATTTCTATAATAACCTCTCATTCATTATTCTATATGCAACCCAAATGAAAATTATGGTCAAGAGATATGATGTACTACATGGTGATTATAGTTAATAGCAAAACATTGTCCAATTGAATATTTCTTTAAACAATTAAATTTATTTATTTTATTTGTATGAGTGTCTTACCTCCGTGTATGCCTCTGGACTACTTGCTTGCATGGTAGCCTTGAAACAAGACTATGTTAGATACTCTGAAACTAAAGTCAAAGATGATTATGAGCCACCATGTAGGGTCTGGGAACTAAACCAGAGTTCTCTGCAAGAGGAGCAACTGATCTCACATGCTGAGCTGTCTTTCCAATCTCCATTTGAAACATCTCAAATACAATAACTATTAACAATTCTCACCATCATGTCTGCAAGCATGTATAGGTAGGTATGTTCAATAGCTTTATCTTGCCATTCCACAATCTAAAGATACATTAAAATTACATGTTTTCACTAAAACGTTTGCAATTTTATTTGTTAACAATTATTAAGTAAGTACGCACAAACTAAAATTCTGGTGAATTTTTTAAAAAGAGGTTAAAATGTGATAAACAATAATCATGAACAAATATATACTTATTTTTATAGTTCAATATCAAAGTACATTGTTTATAAATAATGAAAACATAATGATATATATTCAATTAAATAAAAGTAAAAGCAGAGAGATATTTATAGCCAGAAAATTGAATTGCAGATAAAATAAATTAAGTGTAAATGTATTTTTATTCTATTTCTCTTTAGTAGTAAGCAAATGTGTACTAAAGTTAAATATCAAGCTCATAGACACTGTAATGCCTAAGTTCACTACCCAACGTACATGCTGCACAAATTCCCATAGTAGATGAAGCAAAGAATACACAATACAGCCAAAAAAGCTAAATGATAGCAAATTTAACAGGATTCAAAACAAATCCAACAGAAAAAAACAAATGATTTGTAGGCATTTGTAGGTGTTGTTGGCATTGATTACACAAATTAAGTTGCGCCTATGTACTTAAATAATACATAATACATATGGCCATTGAAAGTAATGAGGCAGATATATGAATGAAAACGCAAAGGTTCTAACTAGCTCGCTCTTTCAGTCCCTGTCAGTACTTAGAGCTGGATCTCCGGTCTTAAGCTTGCTAGATGAGCATTGCCCACTACCTTCAAGACAGTCAGGCTAAGTTGCTTCTCCCTGCCTAACCCTCACAGCCCATGCTGACCTTGCATCATTCTGCTCTGGTTCCCCCCTTAGCTGGTATTAAGGGCCCCCCAAAACCAAGTCCAGCAAAAACAGTCTGTTAATGACAAGTTTTGAGCCGGGGACTCATGACAGAGTGTGTTCACATTATTTTTGAATCCCATGTTCACACAGATATTTTAAAACAAGTACCAAGAAATACAGACTATTTCTTTAAAGACATAGAGGAAATAACTAAATATCGATTTCCTTTGGAGACAAAATTTGAAAGAGAGGAGACAGCTACTTCATGCAGCACACATTTTTATAGAAGTGGAATGTTGTCCACATATACACTCTGACTATTCAAATATAAATAAATGTCTGTAGTAAGTAAGAAATAACATTGAAATATTTGTAATTATACTTGCTTTTTTTTCCTCCTGATTATCAGACTTGAGAGCTAGAAAGCCTTGTTGGGGCTCGAGCATATTCCCCACTGCACAAAATCTGACCTCTAAGGAAGCTCTATATGTGTGCTCACTGATAGAATGGGAGATGAAAGGCATGTGAATAAACCAAGAAATAAAAACAGCCCAACACTTTTATAAACTCGTTATAGAGTAAGCAATTATCTAAGTCACTGTCTTTTTACTATGAAAAAATACATAAGCAAAACAGTTTGTGGGAGGATGGGACTGTAATTTGTGGGTCACAGTCCATCATGGCACAGGAGCTTCTGCCTTAAGGGAACAGAGAGAGAGAGAGAGAGAGAGAGAGAGAGAGAGAGAGAGAGAGAGAGAGAGAGGGAGGGAGGGAGGGGGAGAGAAAACTGGCATTCTCTCACTTTCTTCCTTGTTCCTCCTTAATCAGTTCAGGACTCAAACTATGGTACTGTCAATGCTCAAAAGGGTCTTATTCCTCAATTAAATTTCTCTCAAACATTCTAATTGACAAGTGTGTGAAAGGTGTGAAATGATCTCAAATCCATTCAGAGGGATAATAACAATATCCCATCACGGTAATCAAATACACTTAGGACTAAGTTGATACTTTGCCTCTCCAACTCCCAAAGCACTTGTTGCCCACTGGAGATGTGCAAACAGGAGTTTCCACACGTGACTGCTGAGAAAAGTGAGGAGAAGGCACGGAAGTGACTGGAAATGGAGAAATGTTACTTAACATAAAACTACAAAGAATGAAGGACAGGCTTCAAGAAGCAGGCGGGATTTATCCAGGACTGAAATAAACAGTAACAGCAGTGTCATAGAAATGTCTCCTATAATTTTTGTATATGCATGATATTTTACCACACATTTGGATTGTGGAATGCCTCAATAGAACTTTTAAACCGACCTTCTCTTCACTCTCTTATCAATTCTGTGATGAAGACTCACTAGCTAATATCTTTGAAATGTTCAAGAGTACCAGGCTTCATTATTAACTATAGTGAAACTACACTTTAGATTGAATAATATTCTATTTATTTATTCTGTGAGTGTGCGTATCCAAGAGCTAATACATAAGACATAGAAAAACTTGCGGGAGTTGGTTCTCCCCTCCTACTATGTATGACTCAAGATAGAATTCATGTCCTGAGCTTTGGTGGAAGCAACTGATCCATCTCACTGGTCTCAAGCTATAATTTTAAATAAAAATTTGAATGTGAAAAAAATTGTACATTGATGAACACTCATATTATAAAACTACCACGAATGCTTGAAGAAACAATTTTAAAAAGATAATACCTATGGGTCGGTGCTTTTGTACTTTTAAATATTTATTAATAATTTAGATTATTTCCAAATCTCTGTAGTAAGCACATGTAAACATTTAAATTACACAATTTGTAACAGAATAACTGTATCAGGAATAGCCTAATCCCTAACTAGTCAAAGCAGGGAGGACAACGAAGCAACACAGTAAACCCCACAGAAGCAAAGCATAGCTTTGCTATTATGAGCCTGGACCTTAAAAAAAGAGTTTTCTGATATTTGGTCTCCATTTGAGCTGAGTGAAAAGCACCACTTGAGATAATTTGTCATTTTGATTCATTATAAAGATTGCAAGTATAGCTCAATAGAACTGAACATGGCCTCCTCTTCTCAGAATTCTCCAATCTGGTCTCCTCAGCATCTCGGGTTTTCTTTATGCAGATGCACAGTGATGGCAGAATAAATTCCCTTTAACTTTTGTAGATTTCATTCTTTATATCTAACGTGATGATATTGATGCCAGCCATATAAGAATTTGCAAAAATAATGCTCACTGAAATGTGTGGAGCATATTCCTCTTGCTGAATGAATATACACCATACATATACATATTATAATTAAAATAAACTGTCTGTGCATAAATATAGATACAGATTGCATACCCTTAAAATGGAGATAGGATCTCACATTCACAAATACAAATGCATTTTGGAAATGATATTTTTTTTAAGGGAGAGGATTAGATTTTCTCAGAAGTGAAATGTGTAAGGCCCTGATATTTTCCATTTTACACAGATAATTTTAAGAGTAAACAGAAGGGATTTAAAATTTTTATTTTATTAATAATGTGTGATTTATTTTTGGTACCAAAACGATCTTATTATTTTATGATGGGCAGAGATATATGCAAGAAAGAAAGAAAGAAGGCCAAGAATTAAGGAAAGAGACTGGCATACAACATGCACACATAGACTTGAAACAATCTGGTCATAGGGTAACAAAATAACAGGTTTCTCTACACATTTCCCCAGCCTCCAAGAACAGTCACTAAATGCTAGCATACAAACAAAAGGGACATATTGCAGAGGTGATTCTTCCAGCTGGGAATATAAAGGCTTGACCAGCCAAAGTCAACGTTTAACAACGACCTACCATGAAAAACTCTCTTTCTAAGGAAAAATGGCACGTTTGAATATGTGGCAAAATTTCCATTTCTAAACAGTCACTCATATACCTCAAAATAACCACCAACTTTCCATTTTTTATATAAACCCAGTTTTTCATAAATATCTGTCTTGCTTGCATTTGCATATGGGCCACTGTCTTTCCATAAACTCAACCCATGTGATGTAGTCTGCATGGGTAAATGTGGAAAGTCTCTCAGATGGCTTGGATGAATTAGAAGGAAATTAGTTTGCATCCCCCACCCCAAGTGGATTGTCACAATCTGTGCATTTTATTTCCCTTGTTATCATATTTATCTCAAAATTCAGATGCCCTCCTCTCCTTTACCCATCTCCTGGTGAAAACAAACAGGACAGATCAAGGGGACATAATCACCCCAGGGTCTTGTTTAAGGACCAGACAATAGTTAAGGGACTGGAGTGCAAGAATGAGTATTATTGGTTTAAATTTGGCACGTGACCTTGAAGCGATGTATCTTGGGAGATGCCCAAGAAAATCTCAATCAAAGCCCTAAGTACAGAAAAGCAAATGTCCTTGCTGTGCTGTTTGAATATTCCTGAATCTGGTGTCTGTCAAGATGTCTCTTCAAAGGAACCTCTACTTACAAGGACTGCCAGTAGGCGACAAAAATAGGCACCTTCACAGTTTGTTTATAGGAATATGGCTGATCTCACTTCTGAGAAAGTTTATATTTGACACAATACTTATGTACTGTATTAAAACACGATTTTTCTTATTCACACCAAACAATTAAGAGGGTTGTGGATTTCAATCTCACAGTGAAAATTATTAATCGCTTAATAGCTCCAAGGGAGTCTTCCCCTGAACTTCCTTCCACTGACTGCCACGCAATAGACGACTGAAGCCTTCAACTCCAACTCTGATTTTCTCAGCAAATGAGAGTAGCCACAAGAACTCAAAATATTTGAAATGAGAAGATGTTTCTCGCTCTCCTAAATTGTGTTGATTTCATCTTGTTTGTGTTTCCTAGTCTTTTACATTTTTATGATGAGTATGTCCTAATGTCAGCTACCTATTTATATTGTTTTCTTTGTCCTTATCAATAACTATGCTGAGAGGTCTTATCTATTTCCCACCAACGACCCTATCTCAGCATGATGGTGCTCTCTCTCTCTCTCTCTCTCTCTCTCTCTCTCTCTCTCTTTCTCTCTCTCACACACACACACACACACACTTACATTCATAAATAAATACAGTCTGCTGATTACTCTGATACAATATTACTTGTATATGATCTTAGGGCTGACCATTGGTTATTAGACAACCAGAGGGGGGTGGTTCTTCCCTGAGGAAGGCCATTTCTCCTAATCCCAACATTCCCCATGTGCTTGCAGGTATTTGTCTAGGTTTGAGATCCTGTGAGTGTTTCCTCTTCTATGGTAACATGTCTATTGTTATCATCCTTGCTCAGGTCACGTTTAGGCAGCCTTGGTGATGCAACTTCATGGGAATATTTTCTGACATACCTAAGAGACACAATCTCACAACAAACTTTCTGCTCCTTTGGCTGTTATAAACCTTACACCACTTCCTCCACCATGACTCTTGAACCTTAGTTGCAGGAGTCATTCTGTTGATATATCAGGTGGGGCTTGGCACACACACACACAGAGTCTCTTGCTCCTCTGCATTCTGATTGGTTGTGATTTTTCTGTTAAGGTCTTTTCCTGTTGCAAAGAGAAGTTTCTTTGATGAGGGATCATATCTTTACTTAGGTATTGGATAAATATTTAGATTGCAGTTAAGAATTATGCCAGTCTAGTAAAATGGGATTGAAGGTTGTCATCCAAGACCCATGCTCCACTAGCTTTGTGCAGTTGGCTGTGTTTCCAGTATGATACATTCTTTTCCTCTTGCTGCATAGGTCTTAATCACAATTAAAGAGCTATTGGTTAATGCCAGGGTACATTTGCCAATGTGCTGTCATTAGGGTTATTTTATCATGCGGGTCCTTGCCGTGTTTCATAGGCTGGTTATAGGTGGGTATGATTGATGATTGCTTTCCTCCACTGAAAGTTCGCATAACACTATCTACCTGTACCATGAAAGATAGCCCTCAGAGAGGAGGCTTTCAGGGTGTGTGAGTTTGTGTGTGTGTGCGCATGTGTGTATATGTGTGTGTGAGAGAGAGAAAGAAAGAGAGAGAGAGATAGAGAGGGAGAGAAAGGGAGAGAGAATAATTAAAGAAAAAGAGGCTATGAATTTGAAAGAGGAAACCAGGGGAGGAGAAGATAATGTAATTATATTATAATTTCAACAAATATTGAAAATAGTACAGTAGTGAAATCACCTTGTGATACATTGTTATCTATTAACATTTAGAGTTCCATTTAGAGATGCCAGCCATCACAGGCATGCAAAATATCACTGAATTCCTGCAGGTGATCTTACTTCAGTTAGGAAGCAGATGCACATGACCATCATTTTGAATCCTTTGTAGCCCAGGTTGCTTCCAGACCAGCATGTTTCCTTTTCCAGAGTTTCACCACACATTTCCTTTTCCTACATCTCTCAAAAGGCAGCATGTGAGGATTGCATCTCTATGAATATTGCAAAAGATATGTTAAACAATATATCAGTATAAACAAGTGCAAAAGCTCCAATGAGATCATCTAGGATCCAGTTCCTCTGCAAGTTTTCTAGTCAGCATGACCGAAGTCAACTAACTAGGATGTCACCAGATTCCAGTAAGTAAAAAAATAAAAATGAAAGTAGTAGATGGCACGCATGCTCTTACTGGAAGACAAGCCCTATATGATGGATATATCATTTATGTTAAAAGTTATTTCATCAGGAGAAATTCTTTTTGAAAAGTGCAGAAAACATTTTAGAATATGTCTCTCCTAAAATGAACTAAATGGGTTATGTTTGATTCATTGCATGAATATTTGTTGAATCTCAGCCATGAACATAACGAGGAACAGAGCAATTATAGCACGCTCCCTGATGGGAGCTACTAATGACTATTTTTGCTCTGAATTTATGACCTATGAGATCTGGGGTGTTTTCAAACAATTTTTCCAAGACCTTAGTTAAGTTCTCAGATCTTAAGTAAAATAGAAATGGAAAAAGAACTGGTTTCAAGCCAACAGGATGATACCTTGAACAACAACCACCACTGAGTCTGCACATTTGTATGGCTGAGTTAGTGGTCATCCTCTCTGAGAGCAGAAAAAAAAAACTGGAAAGGCTGATGGTAGTGCACAACCCAAGAAGCACTCAGGGTTCTGAACCCATTCACTCATTCCCTACTCACTGTCTATTTCTCTGAATATTTCATCTCTGTTCTCTCACACCATAGTCTCAGAAACAGTTCCTGGAATAATGAATAGCAGACATATGAGAAGTATGGAGATAGTCTTGTAAAGTTGTTTCTTTTTACCAAAGTAGAAGAACTTATCAGAACCTGTAAAATCCCATTTATTTTCTCACCGAGCAGAAAAAAAAACTAGGAAATTAAATATCTTCAACAGAGAATATTTGCAAACCTAGTGCATGGTGACTTGAGTGTAATCTCAAGATATTTAAGAAGGAATCAAGAAGATCAGGGATCAAGGACATTCATGGTTACATAGATGAGATTATTCACAGTTGTATGATATCCTCTCTCAAACAAAAAGAAGAAAAGAAAAAAAAAACTTCAGAAATAATAAAAGATATCCCTACCCATCATTAAGCCATTCACGGCTAACATGACCTCTTAGAGGGTACAATATTTTTACTATAGCAAAATCATGGCTTGCTTATTAAAGTAGAGGGGAAATATCACTTAGATAAGCACACAATGCTATCTGACACAATTATACATGCATCATCAAAATCATGATGTTTTAAAGTGTTCATTGTTTCATTTAACTGGAAGGTGGATTCCAAATTCTGTGACCTCTTCAGTTAATTCTATTCACCATTGCTTCTATTTTTCTACTTTTAATCAACAGTATTTTGTGTTATTAATAATCCTGAATGTTGTGCACACTTTAGGAAATTAATGCAGCATTAAAGATTATTGACAATCTGAAATTCCAAATGGAACCAAACTTTTCTTCCTATCACAATTTATATTGGACTCTGCCAAATTAACACACACACACACACACACACACACACACACACACACACACACACACAAATACCCACACAGCTCACATCAAAAGAAATAAATTTATTTGAAATTATTTTATTAGGCAAAATGGAAATAATATACTGCTTCAAATATTATGTTGAGATAGAATTTGCCAGATGTTACCCTAAGTCATCAAGTCTTGCAGGCCTGTGATTTATAGATGGAAATGATCATGGACAGGATGAAGATATAGTCATGGGTAGGGGAAATCACTCGGTCAGTTGATTTTCTGACACATAGACCTGAGGGCCTGAGCTCAAGTTCCCATTGCTCACACAAAATCGGGTCACAGTGATGTGTTTGCAATCTGTTGTTGAGGAACTGAGGACAAGAGCACTCACCAGCCAGCTAATGTCGCAGAATGGACAAGCTTGTCTGTTTCAGTTTCAGAGAGTGATCCAAGATGACACTCATCATTGACTCTGATTTACACACACACACACACACACACACACACACACACACACACACACACACACACCATACACAAATAAAATAAAAGATGTGAAAGAAGGAAGCCATAGCAAAAATAAATAAATAAATAAGGAGAGGTCTAACCAAGAGGTGCATAAAGAAAAAGAATCATTAGCAGTAAAAAAATAAAAATGCAAAGTGAAAAATTACCAAATTACACATTCAAATTTAAAAGATAATAGGCATGAGTTCATTGCAGAAGTTGAAATATTACTATTGTAACAATACAGTACAATTAGGCTTGTCTGCTCTTCAAACATCCCCCGTGAATTTGTGTATATTTCTACATAATTATTCAGTTTGATATACAAATAGATAAAAATAACTTTGAAAGGAAATCTACAAAATAATCTCACAATGATATTGATGAAATAATATTCAGTAAGATGTCACCAAACATAAATCAATGGTTAAATAAAAATATTTGATATAAATAATTTAGGAATACAAGTGTGGTATATGATTATACAGTCTATGAAAACGAGTTATTATACTTGTACATTAAAGGGGAAAACTCACAACAATGACTCCAAGGCTTGTAGTATGAGGCGAGCAGGCCACGTCCCGCCACCCAGCTAACTTACACCTGAAATAATCACACAGAAATTGTATTAAATAAATTACTGCCTGGCCCATTATATCTAGCCTCTTCTTGGCCAACTCTCACATCCTGATCTAAACCATTTCTACCAATCTGTGTAACACCACGAGGTTGTGGCTTAACAGGAAAGATTCTACCCAGTGTCAGTCTCAGGCAGGAGCTTCATGGCGTCTGCCACACTGCTCTTCCCCAGCATCCAGTTAGGTCTACTCCACCTATCTAAGTTCTGCCCTATCAATAGACCAAGGCCGTTTCTTTATTCAACCAATGAAAGCAACACATAGTCAGAAGGACTTCCTACACCAAAGGCTGATGGAAGGCTTTAGAAAAACTTCAAAGTCCATAAAGGCTACAGATCACTTAGAATATTAGAATTAGGTAGATACAATTAACACCTAATTGATCAGAATGGTAAAAGTGAAATTATTTAGTGGGCAAAGTGCTTTCTTTAAGATCCAAGTTCAAATCCCTAATACCTATGTAAAGCTAGGTGCAAAAGGGTACCTCTGTGATCCCATACAGATAAATGAAAAGCAGCCTGGAGCACCTGTGGAAGAATATGCAGACATTACCAAACAACATTAACAAATAAAAAAGGCTATTTCCAAATAGGTGAATGTGATAACATGCCTGCACTTGATAAGGACATTCATCACATCATAAGCACAGGGACAAATAAACCCATTATATATGAACACAAAAAATAAATTTAGAAATTAAAATTAAAAAGTGAATAACAGCCAAGGGTGTTGGTACATGCCTGAAATCCTAAGATTGCAGAGGTGGAAGCAGGGGGATTAAAAGTTCAAAGCCAGTGTCAACCTCAGTGACATGTGTGACATGAGCCACTGGTCCCTTAAAGAAGCAAAATGAGGCCAAGAAGAAATGCCCACTTGACACATTTGGTTAAAGATGTGGAGCCATTGAACTCTAATAACCCTGATGTAATTGGTAACAATTACCACAATGAGTTTGGAAAGTGGATGACACAGTGAGCAAATATTTGTGTCATCAACTGCCCCCCCACTTCTCTGAACTGCAGAAGATGTTTTAAATATTTTCTCAAGCTGAGAAAAGTTTCAGGAGGGTTCTTCCTCGCTTTAGCCTTGCTCTCGGATGCTGACCTCATTTTCTTAAACCATTTACATGAGAGACAACTGCGACTGTAAGTTATTCCTCTGCCCTTATGGAGCAGATGTAAATCTTTTCAAAAGCCTATTGCCAGTCTCCCAGCCCAGGCCAGCATTCTGGAAGAGTTTGAAGCCTTCTTCAGTTCCTCTTTCCCAGTATCTTCAAGTTTGTATTATATAAATCTTTTATTTATTTACTTACAGCCATCCCATGATTTTTTGAGCTATTGTGAAAGTATTATTTCCTGATTTTTTTCTCAATCTGTTTGTCATTTCCATAAATGAAGACTGTTAATTTTTGTGTTAATTTTGTTTTCTGATACTTTACTGAAAGTGTTTATCAGCTGTAGAAGTTTCTTGATGGAGTTTTTAGGGTCTATTATGTATAAAATCTTATCATCTACAAATAAAGATACTTTGACTTCTTCCTTTCCTAATTGTTACATCTTTGAACTCCTTTGGTTGTCTTGTTGCTCTAGCTAAGATTTCAATTTCTATAATTTGTTAACGTACCTCTGGCCTCAGATTTAAGGGAACTATGAAGAACAGAAGCAGGAAGAGTGTAAGAGCCAAGCAGTGATTTCCATACACAACACAGCTGATGGACGTAAGAACTTCAGAGACTGTGGCAGCATACACAAAACCAGCACAGATTCAAGCCAGACAAGTTCCCAACATTGAGAGGGGATGTGGACAAGAGCATCCCTAAGGAAAAAACTCCTTCCATTTTAATCTGCTTTCAAAGGAAATAATATTTATCTCTAATGCAGTTTTCATTGGGTATAGATACTACATTTAAGGGAGAGTCCCAGGCCCAGAAGTGGATGGCCAGCTTCAAATGAACTGAATGGTATTTCTGTAGACTTTTTGTCTCCTATTATTTGTTTGGGAATGTCTTGTTGTACTGGTCTTTTGCTTTTATACTATGGTTTACAGGTTTGTGCTTTTATGGAGTGTGTGTGTGTGTGTGTGTGTGTGTATGTGTGTGTGTATTTGTGTCTGTGCATTCCTTGTGATTCCTCTTTTTTAAAAATTCTATTTGTTTAATTTTGCTGTTTGCCTGTTTGTTTTCTAACGAGAAAAAAACAAGAAGGCAAAAATTGGATGTGCAGACACTGTCTTGCAGTTAGAGGTAGGGAAACCACCATGACCAGAACATAGTGTAGACAAAAACATTATTTTTAGTAATAAAAAGGAAAGAGTAAAAGAGTTGGGTCTGAAAGGAAACTGAGGGGGAGTGGATCTCTGTGAAAGAGGTGGTTGAGAGGGAGCTGAAGGGAGTGGAGCAAGGGAAAACTGCAGTCAGGATCTATTGTATGAGAGAAGAACCTACTTTCAATTAAAAAAAAGAGCTGGGTGAAGTCAGACGCCCCTGGTGCACTCCTTTAATCCCAGCACTCCAGAGGTAGAGGCAGGTAGATCTCTGTGAGTTCATGATCAGTCTGGTCTACAAGGCAAGTTTCAGGACAGCTAGGGGAACACAGAGAAACCCTGACTTGAAAACAGAAAAACTAACTAACAAACAAACAGAGTTGGGTGACATCTGTCTAAATGGTAATTGATGCAAATTCAAAGGGGAAGTTGACCTCCTTGTCTCTATGAGATCCGAAGGCTTTCAGTTGGTGTCTCTTTCTAAATACCTAAGCTATCTTCTATCTTGAATATAAACAATTAAAAGTAGTGTCTGAGAAATAGCCACCCCAACTCCTAATGTCCTTCCTACCCACCGATAATGTAACACAATTCAATTAGATTACCCTCTGCTCTTTAGACCCCACTGTTAGACCTTTAATGGATTTCCTTAGCTGTTTAAGGTTGGGGGCTATAAGTTGTAGCTCAGTGTTTATAACAGAAACAAGACTACGTACACCCCCAAAAGAACAGACTAGAACATTCATGGCAGCACCCTTCAATATAAAGTCAAACCTGAAATTAAACCATTGTATTTCAGTAGTTGAATGCACATGTAAATGATTGCATAGTCACAAAAGAGTAGTTATTGACCTTGAGAGCAAACAGGCTATAATGCTAGGAAAGAATATTATTACACATACACACAGATACATAGATGCATGCACACACATACACACACAACATAAAGAAAAAGAAATCAGTCACAAACTAGTATATTTTATTTGATTCAACTTCTATAAATTACAAAAAAAAAGTGTGGCTTATATATGGTTCTAGGAATGTGGTTAGTGAGTATTCTTGGTGGGAACATTAAGAGAGTTACTCAAAGAGTGATGTACAGATTCTGTCTCCTGTTCAAGAAACTGGTTCCTAGAGTGAATTCAGATTGTGAAAACTCAGCACACTGGATGGCTATGAACGATGCACTTGTCTTTATGGATATTGCATTGAACACTAAAAAGTCACCCAGGGATCTTGTTAAACATACAGACTTTAGGGCTGAGTTTCCAGAGCCTCTGATTTAGAATATCTATGAAGGCGCTGTGATGGAAGGGAGTACTTTAAGAAGCAGGTGGTTTTTGGCACACTGGAAAATGCTGCTTTTGAGGGCCATAAGGTAATGAAACTCTGGCTACAGGGTCTTTCAAAGAACTGACAAGAATTAAAATCAAAAAGGAGCAAACCTAAGCTTGACAAAGGACCAAAACAGTGACGTAGAGTTCTACTATGTCTGGGAACTGGGGCACCTTCATGAAAATAAACAGGTATTATTTGGTAAATCAAGTGAAAGGCTCTTTTTACTTCAGCTTGCCATGTCTGTAAAATGCTCCAGAGAGTTTTCATGAACAGGAGCAGTAACTTTGGTGGTAATGGAACCCACAGAAGACCCCAGGTGGAGCAAGTGGATGGAGGCACAGCTAGACATCTGATCTGCATCCCACCCTGCCATCTCCAAAATTAATACAGTCATTACAGTTTCACTACCCAAATCTACTCCCATTTCCCCTTAGCCTGTAATGTAAAGGAACTTGTCCCAGGTTGCTGTGAATTGGATATAGCCAAGCTCTGGTGAGTGTTACTACAGTAAGCTGCAAGCTGTTTCAGGTTTATTGTACTGTTTGTGCCAACACAAGAGTAGAGTTTGCAGAAAATGGTGAACCCAGGCAAAGAGTGTTCTCTGAAACATTCTGGGTGACTGAGGAAATAGAGGAATAAGCAAGATCCTGTTTTATAGATTCTAATGATGAGGAAGTTATTGTAACCTTTTCCTAAGTAATCTAACATAGCTAGCAAACCAAGTATGCCTATTTTCTGAATATAAAACACCAAAAGCTATAAGGTTTTGTTGCAGAGGAGAGTGCAGTCTCTGTGACCCCCAGTGAAGATTCACAAAGCTTTTCTTGTCCTGTCTCCTTTTCTGACTTCTTCCCTGCTACTGTCTGCCTTACAGGACACCCTGCATTTTCTCTATAATAGATGTTGAACCTCCGATTCTCTAGTCTACTGCTTTCCTGATTTGTCTTTTGACCCATTTTAAAACTAATGGATTTGTGTGTGCCCCTTTTAAATCTTCCCATATCTTCCCCAAATCATGTGATTTCTACCCCCTTTTGCTGTCACTTTGGTTTTTTAAAAAAGTAAATCAATACAGTGCCTTAAAAAAGCCTTGGCACTCTTGTCAGTAAATATACTGCCTTCAGTTACTTGTGCTCACTAAATGCTGAGTGATGTAATATCAGAGCATCCCCTACTGAAGGAGGGGAAAGGCACTATTGTGAGCTATTAGTTTAGGATTGATTTCTTTAAAGATATAATATATTTTTTATGTATTGCATCTAACCTTGTTATTCGGTGGATTTTGTGAAAAGCTGTTTTCTTATTTGTGTGCTATCAGGATGATTTCTGCAGGGGTGAGACACTGCATTTGTTTCTGTAGTTTATATGCTGGCAAATGCCAATGGAAGCCATTTAATCAAATATAGCTGTTCATGTTTCCAATGCATATTCTAAAGCTTAGACTCAGAGTCAGAATGCCTAAGTGGACACTAATGTATCTCAAGCTATCTCAGTTTGTATGTCCTTATCTTCCAAATGGAAACATTAGTAATAGGGCCACTTTGCGATACTGGCAATCAAGGACACCATGCACAGAAAAATACAAACTGAGAAGCATTGTAAAAATGCCTGTCGGTCCTGCACGATCAGAAAAGTCCAAGCATAGTAGGTGCCAGAAAAGATCAGGTAATTTCCCCAGCGATTCCCTTTTTCTGCTGTCCCTCATCAATGTGAAACTTGCAAAGCCGTCAGCATTCCCTGGACCTGTATACAAGAAGACATGAGCCTCAGGAGAAACTGTAGTTCCATTAACAACAGCACCACAGTCAACACATGTGCTGCACCCACAAGGGCACAGCCTCATCCAGCTTTCATTCCTGATAATTCCAAAGACCCTCTATGCTCACTGGCCAGGCTTTAGATTTCCACTTTACCTCGATTATCATTGTGTTTGGAAGGTGTATTCAGCATTCAGTTTCTGGTTTTAAATACATGAAGGACTTGGATCAGAATTCCCAGCAGTGACTGCCACAGTTTTACCAGTACCTGGACTCCCTCATTCCAACAGCAGGAAGAAGGTCCAAGGTTGCTCATCTCCAGGCTCCTCCACGAGGCCTGTGAGCTGCCAGACACATATTAGTAACCGTACTTGTTGGCCTGAGGAAACAGCTGACTCGTATGACACTCCTTCACCCTTTAACTCTGAGCCAGAATGAACCTTATGTCTATAGGTGCTTTTATTAGGTATTTGGTGAGACAGCTGGTCACATTGCTCCTGAAAGTCAGGAGAAAATAGACACAAAAGCCTTAGGAAAGGCCCCATTCCTCCAGCCATCATCCCCTCCTGAAGTCTCTACAGCCTTACTAAACAGTACTATCAGAAGAGGACCAACTGTTCAAATAGAAGAATCTACGGGGGATGGTTCTCCTTCAAAGTATAACACAGTAAAATCAGCTAATCCCCCACTCCCAAGTTTGGGTGTCCAGGATGTTTCTGTTCTCCTTTATTGCGTATTTATTTATTCTTTGACCACTTTATGTACGCATATAGTGTACCATAGCCCCCTTGTATCGGCCTTCCTTTCCCAATAGACCCTTCCTCACAAGTCTTCCTTCCATTTTCGTGCTTACTTTTTTTAAACCTGCTAATCTTAACTTTTTGTTTCCTGGAATAGCACATTGGTCTCCAGCTAGAAGTATGCCTCTTCCCCCTCCCTTGCTGACAAACGTCCTCACACATCCACTGCTTAATTGTCCCATTTCTCTGCATCCCACGCATTCTTCAGCTTACCACAATCTGGCCTCTTCCCTCAACAACAGCAACAGATCTCTTGTCTTTATTAAAGCATGTTTTCCTTAAAGTTGTTATTATTGCTGAATGAAAATCATTGTAGGAGTTTGTACTTCCTTTAGTCATCCTTTTCTGAATGTGTGAAAGTATATTTTAAAGATTATACTTGGGGCATCATGAAGTGACACTTGGGCTCCTACTCAGTCTCTGTCTTCAATCTCTCAATGTTAGTTTTTGGAAAAAGATAATGTACCAAATATAGAAGTGAGACCTTGTTCTTGTACAAAGGTATGGTGTTGAAAATTTTAAATTAGAGAACTATAATAAAGCAAGAATAGTGTTCCAAACCATTATATCATATAAAGTAAAATTCAAAGGATTAGAAATGAAATACTGGAATATGACTTAAAAATATACTAAGTCAACAGGAGGAATTCTTTTTAACATATTTAAAACAAGAAAGTGTTAAGAATTTGTTCTTACTTGGTCTTTTCAGAACGTTTGTGACTCTACCAAAACGAACAAATGCTGGGGCCTGGAGAGGCAGCCTAGTGGTTAACTGTGCTTACTCTTTTGCAAAGGTCCTGTGATGTGGTTCTCAGAACCCACACTATGGGGCCCACATCCCCTAGAACTTCTGTTGCAGGACATCCAACACCTGTAGCCTCAGTGAACACCTGAGTATACTGGTCCACAGACCCACATAAACATTTAATTTAAGATGATAAAAACAAATATATAGGATTTAAAAAATGAAATATGGAAGTTCAATCCCCAATATGATAGGGTAGAAAAGTACTATCTTCGAGGAACAGACTAAGCTCAAAGGCAAGCCCTGGGTAATAAGGTCTTTGCAACAGAGGCCTGAGGACTTGTCTGTCATCCACCTTGTGGGCAAAGAGCAAGAAGTAACCAACTGAGAAGACACTGCCAAGTTGTCTGGCACAATGACTTTGGAATTCTTAGCCTCTTGTGCTGCAAGAAGTAAAGTCTTGTTTACAAATCACCCAGTCTGTGGTATTTTCTTCTAGCAGCCTGAATGGTCTCTGTCACTACTGGTGACAAAATGGTGATGACTTTTACCGTTTTAAACAGGGCTTTGTTTAAAACACAGGGAAAGTGGTCAAATCAAAACATGCAAAGCAAGGATTGTGTGTATGTTTGTGTGTGTGCAGGGTCTGAAGCTTTAAGACATTTGATTAAAAGAGTGCCTAAATCAAAAGCGCTCAAAAGTGTGAACATCAGGGTGAAAACAAATAATAAAATAGGGGATGAATCCTCTGCCTGCCTTCACTGCTCAGTGTTTGCAAAATAATGAAACAGCAAAGAGACTGACAGAGAGGGAAGGGGACTTTTTCTGAAGCCATCCACTATCCCAAATCACCCCCACGTGACGTTAAAACTTACCATGTTTCTGGCAAGGGAAATGAAGTTAAAAGCTCTGCTATATCCTTGCAAAGTCCACAAAAGGCACATTAACATAGTCTATAACTGAACATTTAAATTTTGCTTTGGATTATGTAATGTTCATATGAAATAGATCCTTCTGGAATACAGATGGAATGAAGAATTTTAGATTAATGGTCAAGGGATTAAAATCTAGGACTTAGACAACCTTGAACAGGACCCCAAATCTGCCATTTCTCTGTGCTTCATTTTCTTTTTCTCTGCAGCAGTAAGTGGGGTGAACTGAGTCGTCTGTAGGCTTGCTTCGGCTCTGATGCTAGAGGGGAATAAAACACAAGCAAATGGGCTCTTCATGGGGTACTTACTTGCTGTTGAGCACAATTGCTTCCTTTGGTAGAAGGACATGATCATTGCATTTATTTTTTAGGAGCATAGTTGTATTACATTTCCACAGTGTGCCTATAAAGCTATGTGATACTTTTCAAACAAACATAATTAGGAATCATTCTTTCGAATGGTTCTCATCCATCCTTAGATGGCAAAGTCCAGAGGTTGCAAATGGACTCTAAGGAAACACTTTATCAGTTAGAAACTCCTAGAATTAGGGCTCATAGGATGGCTAGGCAGGGAGAAGTGTGTGCTGCCAAGACTAACAACTTGAGCGCGATCCCCAGGGTCTCCATACTTGAATGATGGTGTGCACACGTATGCACACAACAATGTAGTCCTCTTTCTTAATGGTTGCTGCCTTTTAACCTACAGCTATCCTAGTCAGCAACTGCAGCTACTAGACACAAGCGCGGCAACCTGAGGAAATTCTGTTCCCTCAGGTACTGACTCTTTCAAAGCTACTAAGAGAACTTATCTAAATCTCAGTCCCACTAAAGAACACAAGAGTCCCTGCTCCATTGTCCCCCTTCCTCCATCTCCACCCTCCCACTCCCCCAAACTCTCCCCAGTCCTTCCCTAATGGAGCAGGGAAGAAGATATCCACATTAAGGGAGCCATTTTAGGGTTGGCAAGTGACTTGGCTCTAGAAGGGATCCCAGGTGTCCACGTGGATGTCCCCAGCTAGGTCCTTAGGCAGCAGAGGAGAGGGTGCCTGAACTGGCCTTGTCCCATAGTCACACTGATGAATATCTTGATCATCACCATAGAAATTTCGTTCAATGGATGGAGATAGAGACAGAGACCCACATCCACATCAGAGCAGTGGACTGAGCTCCCAAGGTCCAGTTGAAGAGCAGAAGGAGGGAGAAGATGAGCAAGGAAGTCAGGACAGCGAGGGGTTGGTCCACCCATTGAGACAGTGTGCCTGATCTAATGGGAGCTCACCAAATCCAGCTGGACCAGGACTGAACAAGCGTGTGATCAAACTGGACTCTGAATGTGGCTGCCAATGGGGGCAGACTGAGACGCCATCGATAATGAGACTGGGACCTGTCTCTTCTGCATGTATTGGCTGTTTGGGACACTAGTCTTATTTGGATGCACACCTTCCTAGGCTGGGATGGAGGGGGGAGGGCTTTGGACTTCCCACAGGGGAGGATACCCTGCCCTCTCTTAAAGATGGAGGGGGAGGGAAGAGTGTTAGTGGGGGAGCAGGAGGGGAATGGGAGAAGGGGAGGAAGTGTCAATTTTTGAATGAAAAAAATAAAAAAATCATAAATTAAAAAAAAACAAAAAAAAGAACACAAGAGTCAAAGGTTGAGGTAGAGTCTTGCTTCGCAGAGACGCTGAATAGCGAGCAACTCACCTAGCTCACCTCATATCTCCCAAGAAGTCCTGGAGCTTTTTCTTGCCCCTCATAAACCCTTCTCCACTTGGCTCCTCCCTACAACTTCCCGTCAGCTGGTTGCTGATGCTACCTCCGGACCGCAGGTGAATTTTATTTAATCAAACACATCTTTGCATGTTTAAACAAATGTTCCAGAGCATAAACAAAAGTAACACAACTTAAAATAATATTCTACAACACAACACAACACACACACACACAAACTCATAAATAATGAAACAATCTCTTAAAAAGAAAAAGGGAAAGAGAAACAGAATTAATTTCCGAACAAAAAAATGGCGACTTTCAACTTATTCGGTATCTTATCGGTTTATTTGCTTATCAGTGCTATCTTCACTGGACACAAACTTTAATCTCCTACGTGTTTTTAATTTTTTTTGCAACAATAAGAAAATTCTCACAGCTAGTATTGAACAGGAGAATGGAGAAATGGAGCACCACAAGAAAAAACTTTCTTTCTTTATCATGTGGTTTATTTAGAACACAAGAAGGTAGTTTTTCTTATATGATTGGTTAAACTGCAATTATTCTTTATTAAAAAATCT
The DNA here is from genome assembly GCA_004026605.1 of Ondatra zibethicus. Taxonomy (NCBI): domain Eukaryota; kingdom Metazoa; phylum Chordata; class Mammalia; order Rodentia; family Cricetidae; genus Ondatra; species Ondatra zibethicus. The sequence continues at coordinate 56,921 of PVIU01008801.1, forward strand.
CAACAGTCATTATAAATATGGCACAGAATAGATCAACATGAATACCTAATTTTTGTGGAGAATAGTAGAGTATAGCACTCAGATTACTCAACTCTACTATGGCCTTTTCAAAATCAGTTTCTTAACTCGATAAGTATTCATATGTATAATGATGTCATGTCTTTCTGGAAGGTCTAGGGGAAACTTTCCAGGAGCAAAGACTCATCTTGAATGTAGTCAGCAGCTGTCCCAAGGCCTGGAGTTCAAGAAAAGGCAAAAGGAAATGGCTGAGCTGCGGCTTTCATTTCTCTCTCTGTCCTGACAGCAGATGCCTTGCAACCCATTTATCTCTCCCATGAAGAGCTGGTTCTGGTTCTTGGTCTCCCCCACTGTTAGGGGGGCAATTCTCTCAGGTTTTGGGAAATAGATCCCAAGATAACAATGAAAGGAAAGAGACATGGATCCTTGCAAGATCACAAATGATATTGCAGATTGCTATCATTAACATTTCTGGGTCTCCTACATGAAATGCAACCAATTTTATAACTCCCAAGAAATTTAAGAAAAATATATGTAAACATTAAAAACAACCAAGTTGCTTACTTTCATTTTATTTTAAATTTGCTTTTATTTACTTATCACACTCCCTTTCAGGTGTGTGTGTGTGTAGCTGTAGAGGGCTAAAGATAACTTGCTGGGGTTGGTTCCCTTCTTCCCCTCTGTGGGTTCAAGGTTCAGGTAGCAAGCTGAACTCATCAGTCTTGGCAGCAAGCACCATTATCTGTGAAGCCATACTGAACCCTCGCTCCACACCACCTCTCATCTGGTTCTGTTGCTTTTAACTTCATTAATCCATTACTGTAATCCATTACTGATTCATCCCACACTGAATCCAAATTATTTTAAATATGAGTTTTGTTTATTATTGTTTTGTACATGCTTTGTTAACACATTACACTTGAAATCTGGTCAGGAAGAAAAAAAGTTGGCAGATATTCTATTTGGGTTTTAGTTTCACATTATTGTCAATCTTGAGTCAACATTCCATTATAATGATCAATTTAAGTCTAGAACAATTTGTTTTAGAAGAAAATGTAAAAATAGATATAAATGTACTTCTCCTCTTCTCTGAAAGTGGCTAAACCTCATCCTTAACACAGCACTTAAAGACAGTGTATCAAAAGTTTATAGTATGTGGCAGGGATTTGGAGAGATAGTTCAGCAAGACTACTGGCTGCTCTTGCAGAGAGTCTGGGTTCAGTTCCTACCATCCACATATCCTCTTATAACTGCCTGTAACTCTACTTTGAGGGAATCTCATGCCCTCCTCTGGGCTCCAAGGTCTCCATCATGTATGTAGTACATATGAGTTCAAAGAGCTCATGTAAATAAAATAAATCAAAGAAGGAGATATTTCCTTTAAATAAATTTATATGTTTATTGGCATAAAACAATTTTCTTGTACAATAGAATTTGCCAGAAGAAAGGACTTGATTATGCTTGTAATTGCCTGAATGGAATCCAATCACTTATTAGGTAAAGATTTCCTATGGCCATTTAAAAGAAAGTCTTGTGAAGGTTTGTGTTTATTATCCTGTCTGTATACATGTCTTATCCTTTTTTAAATTTTTTGTATATTTTTTATTTTATTGATTTTTATTGAGCTCTACATTTTTCTCTGCTCCCCTCCCTGCCTTTCCTCTTCCCTTCAACTCTCCCCAAGGTCCCCATGCTCCCAATTTAGACAGGAGAGCTTATATTTTTCTACTTCCCATGTAGATAGACCTATGTAAGTCTCTCTTAGTGTCCGCATTGTTGTCTAAGTTCTCTGGGATTGTGGTTTGTAGGCTGGTTTTCTTTGCTTTATGTTTAAAAACCAATTATGAATGAGTACATGTGATAATTGTCTTTCTCTGTCTGGGTTACCTCACTCAAAATGATGTTTTCTAGCTCCATCGATTTTCCTCAAAATTCAAGATGTTATTTTTTTCTGCTGTGTAGTACTCCATTGTGTAAATGCGTAAATTGCTACATGTCTTATCCTAATCGTATGAAACAATAGCATTAATAAATTTTTCTGATCTTTATTCCTAAAATGCAACAGAAAGAACCACCTACCTTTTGTAATTGAAGTGGAATTGGTATCTCTCACCACTCCCCCTACACCACCTATAAAAAGTTTATGTTGATTCCAGTATCCTGTGCATTGTCCTTTCCAGGCTAGAAAGTGGGTTATGGCATGCTGAGTTGTGTCATTTTTTTAATCTAAATTTTATGCCACTTTAAGAGCTACATATTATTATTTTCATTTGAAATATTCTGGCTGCCTGAAATATTCTAGTAGGACATTATTACCACTGACTCTCCTACAGGATTCTTCTTCAGCTAGCTGTTCTTAATATGTAAGTAACAAATGTACTTTGCCATGTATGAAAGAAGAACCTATCTTTTCCCTGCATGGTTTTAAGTGCATGCCACCATACTTTTAAAAAAACTCAACACTTAATTATTAGTTGGGTGGATCCTCACTAAAACCTGCCCTCATCAAGTTTACTTTATGAAGAGCAATGAAGGATCAAATATCCTCTAATCTCATGTTGAACCTCAGAGATAGCTTATGAAATAATTCAGAATGTGGTGCCACCGAAAATTTGGTCAATGTCTGGTGATCTCAGCCTTCTTTGGCGTTTTGTACTTCTTTTTGCATTACAGGGGCTTGAACCAAGTGCCTCATGAATGCCAAGCAACTGGGCTAACATGGAGATGCATTCCTGTGCAACCTCCTCCCTTTATCTTGAGATGGTCTTATTTCTTATTATTTTGTTCAGGCTAGCTCAGGGCTAAGTCTATGTATGTGTAACCTAAGCAAGACTTGAATTTGAAAGCTTCTTGTTGGTATATGGCCTTGCATATACCTGGACCACTTCCCGCAGACCATACCTTCATTTTCTCTGTGATTAGTGTGCCTTTGTGTTGAATAAACTCTTGCAACATCATGTAGACCTAGGACCCTGATGAAATCTGTTCTGAGTCTATTTGCTAGCATTGACTCTCTTCAGCTTGGATTTTCCAATTTCTGCTCAAATTTCCTAACCCTGATGTATTCTCAGAATTCTATGGCAAACTCAGTTTTCCTTGCTCTCGAAGTTGTTCTTGACTGAGATAATTAGGGGCATTATATAAGTATGGGCCAGGCTTCTGTGTCTGTGGCACAATATGAAGACTTAGTGCCTTTAATTTTGCTTACTTTTTGATTTTACAATGTGTTGAGGGGCTGAAAAAAAGGGAAAGTGTGCAAAGGGACTTGCCACTAAACCTGATGACCTGAGTACCATCCCTCAAACCATATGATGGAAGGAAAGAACTGACAAGTTGTCCTCTGCCACATTTGTGTTGTGGCATGTAACCAGCCACACACACACACACAAAGATACACACACATACATAACAGGAGATGCACAAACAAATTATAAGCAAACAATATGTAGGAATGTAGAAAACATAAAATATTTTGTATCTGAACCCTTCTTCACTAATATAAATGTTAAATTATTTAATATTTTTAGTCACATGCATTACTCTTATTGATATATGAATTTTTAATATGTAACACTTAACTGTAATGGCTAAGTTCTATAAGTATACAATATGCTTAATTGCCAAAAATAATTTTTTCATAAGATCATCCAGGCATTTATAACTTGCATACCCTCAAGTGACAGCCCTAACCCTTGTCTTTGCTTTTATATTGAAAATCATCCCCTGGTGAGTATAGGAACTTTCTCCTGCCTCATTCCAACTTGCCCCTTAAAGGAAGAAAAACAGTATAAGATGTGTATTATTTAAAGTACATGCTTTTTATTTGTCTTGTTTTGAGGAAAATATACTGAAAAGATCCTTAAAAGGAGGAGCGGTTTATTTTGGCCCACAGTTAGAGGGAAACATCCCTAATGTTTGTGGGAGGCATGGTGCCTCATCAGCTAAACTCCATCTTTAGTCAGCAACAGATGAATTATGGCACTCAGTGTGCTCTCTCCTTTTTCCTAAAGTCTAACACCATAGCCCACATAATATTGCTACCCACTGTTAAGATAGGTCTTTCCACTTTACATAATCTAGTTTAGACGGTCCCGCAGGAACCTGACCACAGTCTTGTCTCCTAGGTGATTGTATTCTGTCACATTGACAACTGCAATTAAGCATCATAGAATGACAGCCAATAGTATCATATACAAACAAATATTAAATCTATTCATTGGTTTTCTCATTGCTAGATCATATTAGTTCAACTGTTATCAAGTTTGAAATCATTTGTGTTTATATTAAACAAAGCAAATTACATATGAAAATCATCTGATCAGAAAACATTCTATAAGTGAAACAGCCTATTTAAGTATAAATGATAGTGTATTGCTGTAACATATACCTTATCTGTACATCTATCTTATTTTTAAGAACCTGGAAACAGCCTAGGTGCCCCTCAATGGAAGAATGGATCAAGAAAGTGTGGAATATATACACATTAGAATACTACTCAGCGGTAAAAAACAATGACATCCTTAAATTTGCATGCAAATGGATGGAAATAGAAAACACTATCCTTAGTGAAATATCCCAAACCCAAAAAGATGGACCCTAGCCATAAACAAAGAACATTAAGCTTATAACTCACAAGCCTAGAGAAGCCAAATAGCAAGGTGAACCCAAAAAAAAACATATATAGATCCTCCTGTAAATTGGAAGCAAACAAGATCGCCGGGCAAAAGGTTGAGGCACGGGAATGGGAATAGGGGTGTAGGTAGGGGTGAGGGGAGTGGGTGAAAGGGAGAGAGGGAGAGAGAAGGGAGAAGGGATGGACTGGGGAGAGCTTGGGGGAGTGGGAGGGTGGAGATGGAGGAAGGGTGGATATTGGAAAAGGGAATAAGATATCTACATTAAGGGAGTCATTTTAGGATTGGCAAGAATATTGGCTCTAGAGGGGATCACTAGTGTCCACGGGGATGTCCCCAGCTAGGTACTTGGGCAGCAGAGGAGAAGGTGCCTGATCTAGCCTTGTCCCATAGTCACATTGATGAATATCTTGATCATCACCATAGAAATTTCATCCGATGGATGGAGATAGAGACAAAGACCCACATTCATATCAGAGCAATGGACTGAGCTCCCAAGGTCCAGTCGAAGAGCAGAAGGTGGGAGAAGATGAGCAAGGAAATCAGGAACGGGAAAGGCTGGTCCACCAACCGAGACAGTGTGCCTGATCTAATGGGAGCTCACCAAATCCAGCTGGACCAGGACTGAATGAGCATATGACCAAACCGGAATCTCTGAATGTGGCTGTCAATGGGGGCTGACTGAGAAGCCAATGATAATGGCACTGGGACCTATCTCTTCTGCATGTATTATCTTTTTGGGAATCTAGTCTATATGGATGCACACCTTCCTAGGCTGGGATGGAGCAGGGAGGGCCTTGGGCTTCCCACAGGGCAGGGTACCCTGCCCCCTCTTAAGGAAGCAGGGGGAGGGAGAAGGGTTAGTGGGGGAGCGGGAGGGGACTGGGAGAAGGGGAGGATGTGTAATTTTTTTGAATGAAAAATAAAAGAATATAAAAAATACAAATGGGAATGTGTTAAAACTAAGGCTTCAAGTAATAGTCTGAATCTTACATTTCCAAAAAATGAACCCAACTGATTTTATGATGGATTGCCCATAAAAAAACAGTTTACCCTGTAAGAAAACTTGGAATTAAGAATGAGACAAAGGAAAGAGAAGTGTTCAGTAGAAGATTACAAGAAAAAGACAAAGAAGAGCCAGAGACAACATGTGTACTTCAGCTGGGATTCTTTTGTGAACTAGTATCAATAGCTACATATTCTACAGTCTCTTTTGACTGGTAACATATTTAAGGAACATGTCTGGGCACCTTCATTGGGATAGAGGAAAGTGATTTATATGGGTGAACAAAGGTTGTGGAACAGAGTTTGAGTGGGACCCAACATGTGCATGCCTTTATTAGCTAATGTGGCTGACAATGTACCTCCAAGACACAACCAAAGAGCAGGGTCATGGTGTTAGAGTATGTTCTAGGGATCAAGATACTGATGAATTTGAACAAGTGTGGACTGAAGGTTTGGCTTTAGCTTCAGAATGAGATTTTTAAAACAGGAGAACCAAAAATTGAGATGTTATTTCTTACCTTGGCTCCTATGTGAATGTTCAGGTACTAAAGAAAAAATTATAAGGAAAGCAAATGAAACAACTCACTATTTTGATGAAAGTTCCTTTAGTGAAGGTAAAATCCATCCATGCAGCACAGGGAGGAGTCCAAGTGACCATATCTCGAAGAGTTCCTGGCCCATTAGTAAAAAGAACTGGAAGTATTACTAAATATTCCATGCAGATATTAATTTGTCTCTCGATCTCTTTCAGCTTTCCTCCTAAGTTTCTCACAGAAATGAAAATTGTAGAAAGCTTTGGACTAAGTTTGATAGAGAATACAGCTGAAGTCTTCCTTTTCAGTCATAACAGGATGCTTTGATTGACAAAGGTTTGGGGTTACAAGAATTTTAGCATAAAGTGCTAAGTATTTTACAAGTGGAAACAAGACACTGATGTCATTGGGCCTTCTTAGGAAGTGCTGGGTCTAGAGTTGTAAGATAAGTCACCAGGACCCTTGGACCAGGCCCTTACTCTGACCAACTCTCACATACTCCACAAAGATTAATTTTTTTCCTCTTCCCATGAAATAGACTAGCTTATATCTTTTTTTTTCAAAGAGAATAAGGATATTCAAAAGTTCCAAGATTTCTGAAGAGGAAGAGAATTATTGAGGATACTTTTTAGATTTCACATAATGTTTCAAAAACCTTATCAGTGTGGTATCAGAGCACTATGAAAGGAACTAACCGTTGTTTTCTTTTCTTTCCACCCTTTATACTCAGTTGGTATAACTTTTTTTTGAAGAAAAAAATTTCACTTTTATTCTTGCCTTCCATGAAAAATCCTTCTATTAATAATACAGAAATGATCCCCTGGTCATCAAATGTGTGTGAATTATAATAAGTGACATGACTTTATGCTTGGCAAGTTTTTCCTCCCCATCTGTAAACTTTCAGAGCAAGGCAGGAATTGTAATGCTTTCTTCTAGTCTCTAATCAAGGTTACTTTAGCAAAAAAACTTATAAGTTACAGGCACATATTACTGTTGAGGGAAAAGTAATTTGTTGTAATCATTTTTAATTATAGTTATTTTTAATTATCTTTGCTGTATGTGTAAACATTAAAAATACAAACAGCGCTGCTATAGCACAGATGGTTGGTGCCGTTCCCCAGGCTGTCAGGCACCATTTGAACACCACTGCCTCCTTCTCCCTAATTGTCAGGAAAAGGCAATAAACTTGCTTCTTGGAAACTGTGTTCATGTTTGAGTGAACTGGCTGTGGCTCAGGACTGGAAAAGCAAGCCGGAAAATCCTGCCATCCCTTCTCTCTGCCTCCATGGGGCTGTTGAGGCGCTCTTGATCTGAGATGCTCCCCATGGTGAATGGCTCAGAATCTCACAGTGGATAGCCTAGAGAAGGCTTTGCTCCGTTGACTCCAGTTGAGTCAAGAAGTCAATACTAGAAATAGTAGTTATTTAAAAGGTCACTTTTCCAAAATAGAAAAACACATAAAAGAAACAATACAAAGTACACATATACAATATTTTAAACATGTTCTTTTATTCAGGGTTCCATACAATAATAACTAAAGCAATACAACTCAATGCACTGCTCACTAATGTCACCCTGTGCATACAGAAAGTGTCTCTCCTCACCCCTCACCCCAGCTGAACATGAAAACTAGATTTGTGACAGCCACTGATCAGTACTAGAGTGGGCTGTATATCAGTGTGGGCCTCCTATGACTAGACTTTACCAGTGCTATAGTGCATTACAAGAGAAAAAAAAAAGAAAGAAGGGAAGGAGGTGGAAAGGAAGTAAGAGAGGGATGGATAGAGAGAAAATGGGAGGAAGGAAGGAATGGAATACACACATCTGGCAGAAAAAGAGAAATAGGTAGATCAGCTTGCACGGCTTAGTGGGACAAGGTACTTGCTACAGAGTCAGACAAACTGAGTTAAATCACAGGAATCATTATTGTACAAGGAAAGAATTGATTCTTACACATTGTCTGAACTCCATGTGAGTTCCAAGGCATGTATGTATACACATGTGTGTGCTCACACTCATAGACGCATGCACACATACACACATATGCACATACCCATATACATATGCACATATGAACGCATGCACACACAAACACAGATATGCACACAAGTAAATGAGTGTAAAAACTCTTATTCCACAACCAAATTATGGTTATCGTTTTTTAAAACAAAAAGAGTGTTATCGGTCTACAAGTGTAATTGCTACTCAAAAAGCATTGTTCCAGACAGCAACAGATGGGATAACTTTATATTTGCCACCACTCATTCTAATGGTCTGGGTAGCTACACAGGAGCTGATAGAAATGACCATGATCCCATTTCCTGATTTTGTGTACTTTTTATAGGCAATATGAGGTACTCATGTGGTCTAAATTCATTGTGTTCAAATGCAATCATCAATATATCACATTTAAATGTGGGGCAGTTGAGTGGTGATTAGGCTATGGGTGTTGATGCCTCACAAGAGAGATCATCACACTACAATTGCCTGTAAGAGCTCTTCTGCCTTTTTCTTCTATACGAGGACAAAGTGAGAGAGTGTCATTTGTGAATTAGCAAGCACCCCCATCACAGGACACAAAACATGCCATTATCTTGATTGCATACTTCCCAGCATCCAGCATCTCAAGGAATAGATTTTGACTTTCATAAGCTCCTGGGCCCATGGCATTTTTTAATAGGAGCCCAACTAGAATAATCAATCATGCATAAAAAGGCACAAAAACCCGAAAGTAAGTATTTAGTTTTCTTCTCATGGCAAATCGATGAGGAGACATAGTAGGATAACATTTGCTCAGAGTTGAGAAAAAAACTCTAAGTGTGAAAAAAGTTACATCTTCTCTTTACAAAAACAATTGTTGATGAAAAAGCATTGAAGATCATTAAGGATTGAATGTTAATTTATTACTGAAGCTGCCAGATGGACAGTCCCAGAGAGCATGCCATTTTGGTTATTTTTTTTTATGTCAGAAGTAAGTTAACAAAGACTGTTCTACAATTTCATGCCAACTTTATATTTAATGACGAAACTGCCTTTATTAATCCTTAGTGCATTGCTGAGACTGTGGAAGATTATACAGCATTGTCCTACCAACCTGAAGGATATTATAAAGGGTCCTGTCAGTCTGTCACTTACTTATATCACAACTTTAGCTGCTGTGTGATATGATCTGGTGTCTACGGCAGGAGTAGAATTTCTAATTTGATGTTTGGATTATGAAAGTGGATTTTCATTGTGAGGGGAAGTAATTCAATTATATGGTCTTGCATCTATTCTTGAAAAGATACTAAATTCAGGAATATATGGAACAGTGATCCTAATTAGTTTTATCTATAAAAAAAAACAGAGTCAAATATCAGGGTAAAAGCTGAAAGATCGGTGAAGCAGAGCAATGGCCATCAGAAATTTCTTTCCTTTCTAAATCCTCAGAAAGAAAAGACCAAGATCCTCCTATACTTCCTGTCTCTGCCCCATGTTTTCATTTTCTGTCTCGTCTCTGTATAGACCTCCAGACCTCTATGGTTAACTAGTGGCTGGCTCTGCCCTCTGATCGCCAGGCAAACTTTATTTGTCAGAACACAAACAAAATATCACACAATAATATATACCTTTTGGATTTTAAATTACATTTTATTGAGTGTGTGTTCATGTATATCTGATGTGGTGTATGATACTACACTTACTACAGCACAGGTGTGGAGTTCAGGGGACAAGTTGTGGAAGGCAGTTTTCTCCTTCTTCCTTGTGGATCTTGGGGCCCAAACTCAAATTTAAAGACTTTGCAGCAAGTGCCTTTTAGCCTCTATGTCATCTTTCCAGCTCTCGAACAATATATTCTCTATAAAGCATAAATTGTGAGATGGATTAGTTTCCAAATTATGATGTTTTATTTTATAATGAAAGGGTGCAAATAAAACATTTGATCCTTGATTCTTTAAACATTCCTGATATCTTAGTATATTGAACAACCTTTCTTCTTATTCTTTATAAAATTTATAATTTGCTGTAAAACTAAGTCTCCAGTGTTCTCCTGAATATTAGACCTTCCTCCCTGTTGTGATAATCTCTAGCCTCCTTCTTCTCCCCAAATCCCTTCCCTTCTAATGCTCACAACATACATCAGACAAAATATCTGACAGAACAAATGAAAATGAAAAGATTTATTTTGGTTAATAATCTCAGACATGTCTATCATTGTTGACTGGCTCCATTCCTTTTCCCTGAGGCTGAGCATTGTGGATTCATGCCACACATGTGGAGGTCAGAGGAGAACTTGTCAGAATCACTTCCCTTCTTCCATTATGTAAATTCTGGAGAATAAGCTCAACTCCTCAGGTTTAATGGTAAGCACCTTTGCCGCTGGGCCACCTAGCTGTACCAAGTAGCTTTGGATACTAACCTTTGCTTCTCCATACTTACCTTCTCCGAATGCTGCCTCCCTATCTTTGCTTAAACTTAACCAAATCCAAATTCAAATGCCACTTGTTAACGGCATCAAAGAAGTCTTCAGGTGTTTTGCAGCACCCTCTCGATGATCCCTCTTATATTTTTTTGATGCCTGCCTGGAATTCTCTCTCAAATACTACAGACATATTAAGTTATCAACTTGAAATTATGAAGTGGTGTCTGATGAACATATAGAATGGCTAAAAATCTGAATTCCGGAACTCATTTCAAAATTGTCCATCTATGAGAAACATTAGTACATCAAAGGGCATCTCTGTATTTTAATGTCTTGGCTAAAAACCATTTCTCTTGCATAAATCCCTTTGAATCTTAGAAGTTTGGAATTGATATGTGGATTCTGAGAGTTACTCTACATTCCATAAAGTGAGCTTAAGATTTGTTGATTTATTTCCATGACATATAGATTTTCTCACTGGAATGCTAATCACTTAGAAACATTGAAACCTCCCACTTGATGATACTATATTTTTTTTCAGTTTTAAACGATGTGCACACAGTCCCCTTGTACATGAGTGCCAACTCAGTTTAAATATGAGTTACTTTCTGTAAATTAGTCAATAGAGACTGAACCACAGACCTGTAGTCAAGTATGAGTCCCACAGTTATGTCAACACTCTAGAATTTTCCTGTCTCTTCTGGCTTCTTTCATCCAATTTTAGCTCATTTTCATCCATTCTAGAATATGCAGATAAGATGTTTTCTCAACTCAAATCAAAGTCTTAAACTGAAGTCCAGATAACAGTAGTCCAGGACTCAGAGATTGTTAAGGCAACTAGGTCTTTTCAAATTTGACCTCCAGTTTAGAGATGTAGACCTTCATCTTCCTGCTTATACATTTAAGATCGTAAAATTACTGCCTCTAATACATATATGCTGACTATGCTTCTATCATAAAAAAGAGGAGAGTTGAATAATGACTCAGTGGTCAAAAGTGCTTGCCTGCTTCTCTTCTAGATGATGTGAGTTCATTTCAGACAACCACATGTGGCTGTTCATAATTGACTAGAATTCCAGCTCCAGGGATTCTGATGTAATCTTCTGGCCTCCATGAACAATGAAGAGAGGAAGGGATAAAGAGAAGGAGGGAGAGAAAGAGAGAGAAAAATAGTACACAGGGAAGTGTTTGTGCCAGTAAAATGGAAGCTTTTCTGGAAATCCTCATGACCTTCCATCATAAAGAATCTTGTCATATATATCTCACTTGTTGGAGTGTCTGGGTTGGTAAACAAATACCTCTGTCTGATTTATTGATTTTGTGCATTCAATGAGGTTTCCCGTTTAACTAAAAATGATACTTTGTAATAGGTACATGACCAGTATTGACATATGTAGCCAAGAACACTGGATCTGTTTTACTAGCTAAAAGAAAGGACATTGTGGCTATTTGAGATGTCACCATTTTCTTGGAAATGTGAATTATGATTTTTACTTTATAAATATGAGATATATGGTTACAGTTATAGATGACCTTGGTGCTCAGAAGATACTTTAGACTCTGAAACAATTTTGAAACTGTGAAGAATGACGTGGATCTTGAAGTTGGACAAAATGCATTTTGACGATATGGCCCTGAGAATAAGGAGGCTCAGAAGTAAAATGGGATGATGTGAATGAGATGTGCCAAATATTCTCAGGAATCTGAATGCACACAGTCCCCTAGGGATGCTATTTGGGTGGGTTAAAAAAGTGTGTTGAAGGAAGTAGGCCATTATGGGAAGGCTTTGGAGGTTCAAAACCCATGCTGTGTTTCCAGTGTGACCTCTCTGCCTTTTGATGGTGCCTCATGGTGTGAGTTCCCTGCTTGCTTGCTACCTCAGCTCTGCCATCATGGACCATATCCTTCTGGAATCATAAGCGGCTTAAACACTTTCTTCTATGAATTATGTTACTGTGGTGTTTTATCACAGCAATAGAATAAATATTAAATGGGTGCCAAACAGTAAGTCAAAATGTGAGAGTACCATTTTATAAAATTATAAAGCCAGTTCATGGAGTTGCTTTTCATGAGACAATTAAGTGTAGGAAAACAATTCGGTTTTGATGAGCAGCATTTATTGGGTCAGCTTGTTTCTCAGGCAAACACTTAGATGCTCAGAGGGCCTCCAGTACATTTTGCATCTCTTCTCCTACTCCTCTCATTTTCATGGTTCAGAAGTTGAAGAACAAAAATGACCTAAAAATATTGCTCTAAGAATAGCTGAAAACTTATTAATATGCCTTGGCACAGTGTAAGGAATATTAATGAGATGTTCTCCTCCTGAGAAATCTGTTTGCTTCTGTAAGGGATTTCCCGTTAGTGACATTTAGACATGTCACCACCAAGTTTTTGATAGTGCTCATCCAGTTTATAGCCTTTCAGCACTATGTATTGCTGTCAGGAGTTCCTTTTTGATTCAGGTACTTATGACCTCTGCTGTTTAACCATATGATATGCTTTGCAGTCTGCTGAGTATTTCTCTGAAATGTGAGATAATAAGCGTTGCTGTAGTAGTAGTGCTAGCCACAGGCCAAGTCACTTCCTCACCTAGTGCGTTATGTAGTGATCCCTGAGTTCACAGGAGAGATTTCGATTCATGTTGCTGATTCACAAGCATCACAGGTATATGTTCATAGCATCCTTTCCATGTGTGACCCTGAAACTCCAGGGCCTCTAGTAAAAGTTAGTGTAAATCAAGAGTAGATCAGAAGTCAAGATTTGAAAAATATGAATATTTGAGCAGCCTTTAAAGCAGTTGTTAAATGTGGTTAAAGAGGGGATCTTTGAAAGTGGAAATGATGAAAGTATGAAGAAGGGAGGGAGGGAGAAGTAAGGGAGGAAAACATAGGATGGAAGAGAGTAGGAGAGATAATTCTGGAAGGGAAAATGTTGAATAGAGACCATAAGACAATCTGCTGACATTAATGTCAATAAAGACACATTAGGATGGTGAAAGCAGGAAATAGGAGGAGAAACGTGAGCAATTTCAGTGTGATTCAGGAAGAAACTGAGGGATGCATGATTCTAGAAATGGAAAGAGATTTGATGAAGCTGTGTTTCCAGAAGATTAATTTTATAAGCACTATGAGGAGTGTGAAGTTATGAGAAGTGGGGCAAAATTGGAACTGCTGACATGGAAACAAGGAAAGAGAAGAACGAGTCATTAGCAGAATCGCAGCAGGCTGGCTTTAGAGTGCACTAACTGAGAAGGGGAGGCTCAACTGACTGTCATAGCTTTAGCCATGCTTATAAGACTTTGGATGTCTCATTCTGTTTCTACAATAGAGAGTTTACAAATAGTGAACCCCATGTCTAAAGTTTCCTCTGTTCTAAAATAACCTACCAATTGCAGTAATGTGCTCTGATTGTTGAATGGAAATGGTTACTTTCTTGTTTCTAACTGAGCTGGTGGCTTCCTAGAGAAATCCCTTGTCTTCTCTCTGAAAATGCATCAGACTTTGCAGTTCTTCTTAACAAAATACTTGGTAAAGTATTTGGACCCTAGGCACCTTACATATGAAAATGTTATACTACTCTGAGCCAAAGATGCACACACAGATAATTTAAAACAATATCAACAGTTAATACCTAGACTCTCTAATAATAGTGTGCTTCTTAGATCTGGGGAAATGCCCGTTAATTACTGAATCCATGACTCCCTCTCTATTGAAAGTTAAATTTGATTCCATTTCTCCTCGGTGTACCTGTGGCCACATTATTGCCAATGAATCATTGGCAGTAGTGATTAATACTATTTTCAGACTGTGCCAACATAATTATCCACATCTGCATTTCTATACTGTGAACAGAAGTCATTCCATGTATGCTATTACGAGTGGTCTTGAAAAGTGTATGTCAATGTTATGACGATCTCAATTGGAGATACTGGAGGACTATGCAAACTCAACCTCCATAGTATATCTTCAGCTCTAATGTGAAGGAGTTTCACACTTAAACCACTGAATAACTTGAGACATATTTATTGGAAAAGTTAGTCACACTAATGCTAAGGTACAAAGTTTCGCTACAAAAAATAATGTTATTTGAAATAAGTGGAATCATGGCTGAGATTCAGTTTCTTGAAAATGACTGTAAAATCAGGTCAAGCATAGTACTATAGACAAAATTGGAAATGGTTTGTGTAAAATGCATCTCTAAAGTTTGCAGAAACTTCTGGTGAACATGGCCAAGGAATAGCTGCTCTCTTAGGTGGACTGTACCAGTGAATATTTTAAGGGTTGATGTTCATATTGAGAACCACAGAATCATATTCTAAATATAATGGTAGTGTGAGAAGCAGAGTCAAGGACAGGCATAGTCATAAGCTACAGAGTACAGCAAATGAATATGTTCTTCCTGGTTTTCTATTTGCTTCCTGGGAAGGAGATAGCCTATTTTCTCCCCCATTATGGACTGATATTTCTCTTTTTACAAGTTAATTATCTCAAGTCTTTAGTTTCAGGAATGTAAAGCAGAAAAATACAGTTATGGGAATTTTTAAAGTCTATGATGAGAATATTGTGATTGCTGAGAGGTGGAAAATGAGGAGAAATTCAGAGTTAGCATGGAAAATAGACTAAGGTGAACATGAGAGGCAGAATTGTCAATGAAGTCAAACAGAAAGAACCTTGAGTTTGCCACAGTGTGGGAGGAAACCTGAGCAACAGAAACCTCCAAATAAGAATGTTGACACTGAAAGTTATGAACCTGGAAGAGAAACAAATCATGTGGTAAAAATACTTACTCTAGAGCTCAATGAAACAAAACATTTGATGAAATTCAATGGAAATAAAATGTGCCATTTAGGATCTTAGAATGGTATACTAGTCGGAAAAACTGTTATATATAAAATTCACAATAACATCAGTTGCAGAAATATGAATATCATCTTTCTGTGTTTTTTTTCTTTTTGAATCAGAGAACCAGTATGTAGAACATTTATTTTCTCTTTTTGTCTGGGTCATTTATAAGACTCTGCTTCAGTCATTGTTGCAATTGGCTCTTCACAACTCTGGTTTTAAATCAGAAAGGGCCCATAAATATTTCCATTTGAATTAGTTCTACATTCTTATGGAGAATGGCACCCATACAAGAGATCAAATAGGAAAGCCCAATCAGAGATTCATGAGCCTTACCTCAAACTAATGAGTTGCCATTATTCTAACACTCTGTTGTGCAAAATAAGGCACACACAAAATTCATAATACTAGAATATAACCTAGCCATAATGCAAGAATAAAACAAAAATAAGAGGGATGGACATCAATGGACAATTTCACTAGAAAAAAAAACCTTCAGATTTCCAACTACAGTTCCACATGGGTAATTTCTAAACAGTCAGCTACTGTGGCACGCAAGGGCTTCACTGGAGAAGATAACTGCGAAAGGACAAAGGAAAGAATGGAGGCTTTAAGAGCACTCAGACACCAGTGCAAATCTAGCAGAGGTAAAAAGTAAGGGTTATTAGTGACTTCTGTGTCACTGCAGACAAACATAGGACAGAAACAACTAAAGGATGATCTATTTTACCCTCAAAGGATTTCAGTTCACAATGACTGAGGAAGTGAAAAGCTCAGGAGGAGGGAGCCTAAGATGCAGACTATTCCCCTCCTGCCAGCGCAGGGAAAGGAGTTGGGCTGAAATTAGTGGTGGGTACATCCCTCAGTGGCTCATCCCTACTTTAATGAGCTCCACCTACACACCAGAAAGTCCCACAACCCTAAAACTATGATCACCAGCTGGAGACTAGGTTTTCAAACACATGAGCCTATGGAGAGCATTGGATCTTAAGCCAAAACAAATAGCTAAATGAGGAGGAATCTGAAGAGTCCCTGGCTGATCTTTCATTGAAGAGAGTTATGTCATGATGAAAAGGACATTCTTAAGTCTGAGTGAGTTATGGCTTCAAAGGCTTCCTCTGTACTGCACTGTCTTTGCTTGTAAGTATTAAAAAACACCCATGGCTTTAGACTATGTACAATGGTGCTTCCAAATGTCTAAGACTGAGTTTAATACTCAAATATTTTTTCCATAGAAGAACTTTCATAAACTGGGAGATTAAAACCATGTGGAATGGTCAGGTGATCTTGAGAAAGAAGAAGTAAAATCATGAATAAATCATGAAGATACAGTCATGTCATGAGAGATGCTAGTGTCAACAGTGTGGAGAACAAATGAGTAAAGTATAATCATTTACAAAAAAATAGAGAAAAGCTTTTGAATAATTTAATGAAACTCATGATATCTTCAAGCAAACATTTCTCTTCCTTTCAGTTCTTCACATATTATTAGTGTAATAATCTGCTGTACAATTTTACCAAAAAGTTTTCAGTTTTGCTATCATTTGGTACTACATTCTTTTTTAAAAAAAATAGAATATCAGCATTTATCTTTCATTCATTGCTGAAATCACTCATTCAGGAGAACTCAAATATCAATTTTATAAACACACAAATGAATATTAAAATATTTTATTAACATTGAAAAGTTTCTGATGTAGGATTCCCCTCTGTGTGCTGTGAATACCATTAGTTAATAAAGAATCTGCTTTGGGCCTATTGCAGCACAGAATAAGGTAAGGAGGGAATTCCAAGCAGATAGATGAGGAACGAGTAGACAAAGTCAAAGAGAAACCATGTAACCTCTGCAGGGGACAGATGCCCGATATTGGACAGAACATTACCAGTAGGAAACAACCATGTGGCAATACACAGATTAATAGAAGTGAGTTAATTTAAGATATAAGAGCTAGCCGATGAAAAGTGTGTGTTGTAATAATACAGTTTCTGTGTGATTATTTTGGGTCTGAGCAGTCAGAAAACAAATGAGCAGCCTCCACCAACAAAATGGCAAACCAACATGGACTGACTATATCCAAGGGTGACATGGCTCTTTTAAGAGAGGTCTTCCTGGCGCAGCTTTGGCAGCAAAACTGTGGGGCTCCATTAAGAAGCCTTCCTGGTTCGTGCAAGTTGCACAAACAGCTCTGGCTTTTACAGGAGGCTGAGCACTTAAGTGGGATCTGTGAGCATTGTGCTACATACTGCTTAATGTTTCAACATAGACCCACTGCATACCTGGGACTAGGGTGGTGTGCTTGGCTCCCAGAGGTGGTGAACATGCTTCTGCCATGTTGGACTGGACAGAACCAAAAGGCAAAGCAGCCTTAATCCTAGCCATGCTGCTTAGCATTGGAAGAAGTGGTCCTGGTCAGAAGATAATTATATGCAGTAAAGACAAAACCAAATGGAAAAGATCTCTCAATGAGTTACAGTGTTAAATAAATGTACGTAGGCTTGGGAGAAAGAAGAAAAAGTGTAAAGAAACAGTAAAAGTAAGTTGAAAGAGTACAGACAGTCATAGATTAAAGGAGTAAAAATCATAAAATAAATATTAAACTTGTAAAAAAGTATTAAAGTAAGAAAAAACAATCTGTGTAAAGATGGGATATACAAGGAGAGTATGGATTATGTATATTATTATGTTTTCTTTAAATTTTTTGACTGTGAATGAGCTAAGTACACAGAGATATTTCTCTGTATAGGCTACTAAACTCAACATATATATGTATGTATTTAAAGTATTTTACCTTCAAAATGGGACCTAAGGATATATTGCCTTGGAAAAGTGGTTCTTCTTTTGTTTCCAGAGAAGGTGAGAACCTGTGGATTCCTTCCAGGCAAATGTGGTTTGATGGACCAAGATACTCTGAAAGGATGCTCTGAACATCCTAAATTGTTTTGCCCAACAAAAAGCAGGAAGACTTTTGGAAAGAATTAGGCCTAAATTTCCTAAATAATTGTTTATAGATGTTTGTTTACATTTAAAGGGGGATATACTATAGATATAAATACTTTGCATTGGTATGGATCTTGGTTTATTGATACATATTTAAGGTCAGTTTTGTTATATATATTTCTGCTGTTGTTTAAGGCACTGTGTTTGTGAAGCTCATTTAAAAATGTATAATTATGAAACACAGGTTAATAGATAATCATTTATAATAAGCAAATTTATAGTCATGTTAGTTAGGTTTTCTAGATGTACAGAGCTATATTTCAGATGGATAATTATTCTTCAAACCTTCAAAGACTAGCAGAAAATGACATTTAAAATGTTTTAAGAACTTAGCTCTTCACATGTCAATGAGACACATTTGCTCCTGACAGCACCAATCTACTTCAAGAGGATGATGGACAATGAAGAGATTCCTTATGGAGTTTGTTAGCCATTTGGTCAAGGAACTGCTCTTGCCTGGACTGCTTGATGTTATGCTGTATAAACTGGACAAGCAGGGTCCACAGAAAAATGACTTCTGAACTTGTCTATAGGTGAAATGGTCGTTCAGGGTTCCTGCTTTATGAAAGAGTCTGCCAAACATTCTGCAGGATACTGAAGAAAGTACTGCCAATATAGGTGGAACTCTCTTTGCAATATCTTGTTTTGTGAAAAGTCTGCTGGATACTATGGGCCTGGAGGCTAGAGATGAGTGCCCCAATGTTACAGAAGAACTTTGGGTGACTGTCCAAGCAGCATGAAGTCCCTGTCAACTCTAGAGTTTTGGAAGTTACTTATAATGCACTTCCTGTTTGCTTAGGTAATATTATATCCTTCTGGAGTCTTTGATGGAGTTAAAGAATAGATAGTTATAATTTATTTCTTAGTTATGATAAAAGCTAAGGTAAATATAAATATTGTAACTGTAATTCTTGATAACTGTTTTGTTGTATATAATCTTGCTATGCTAAAGTTAAAATCTTCCTTTTTAATTAGAAAAGGGGAACTCATTTTCTGGGATTTCCCTTTCTGTACTATAAATAGTTTTGGCTAATAAAAAATCTGCTTTGGTCTTATTGCAATGCAAATAGAGGAGGAGAGATTAGGCAAAGTCAAAGAGAAACCATGTAGCTGCTGCAAGAGACAGACGCAAGATGTCAGATGGAATATTACTGGTAGGCCACAACCATGTAGTGATACACAGATTTATTGAAATGGGTTAATTTAAGATATAAGAGCTAGCCAATAAGAAGTCTGAGTTAATAGGCCAAGTAGTGTCATAACAATATAGTTTCTGTGTGATTATTTTGTGTCTGGGTAGCCAGGAAATAAACAAGCAGCCTCCACCAACAAATTTCTTTAGATTTGTTAATTAGAGATCATCTGACCATATTTCTTGATAAAGTGACTTGAGTTCATCAATTGTCTTTGTATATATTTTAGTATTTCAAACTAAGAATGAGTTCTTCTAATTGTATCCACTGTCCTTAATTTAAATGTATAAGACTTTCAGTAATATTAATAGTTTCTGAGTTTCAACTAATCCTGAGATTCAAAAATGACAATCACATTCTTGAACATATACCATTCTTCTTGACTTTGAAATATGCTTATCCCAAGGGGTGAAAGCATGTGTGTTTGTTAAGTCAGACAGACTTGGGCTTGTTGTCTTGGTTTTTCCTTTCATAAGAAATTGCCGCTGTCCTGCTTGCTAGAGCCCTTCATTAAGGAACAGTGATTGTTGAAGCAACACTCTTATCTGCATCGATAGAAGTAATTCCCTAATAGGATGAGAGGGGAAATCGTGTGTTGGTCATTGATCCAAAACTTTTTCTCCTGTCTTTAGGCCAGAGGTTCTCAGCGTATAGGTCACAACCTCATTGGGGGAGTCACATATCAGATATCCTGTATAATAGATATTTATATTACAATTCACAACAGCAGCAAAATTACAGTTATCAAGTAGCAATGAAATAATTTTATGTTTGGAGGTCACTACAATATGAGAAACTGTATTAAAGTGTTGCAACATTAAGAAGGTTGTGAGTCATACTCTAAGGGCATAAGGTGGCTCTTACATATTTGTTACCTAATCTTTGCCATGTGTAGAAATTGTATTCATAAAAGAACAGCTAGGTGGCAACTCAATAATGACTGTGATTGTTGAAATAAAAATGTGTCTAATTTAAGATTGTCTTTTATTAGGAACACTTGTTCACAGATATATCTCACGTACTTGAAGTCAGCCTAAGCAGTAAATTATTAAAACTTAGATCTACTATTGATCATCTTTTATTGACAGTAACTGCATATTTTTGAAGTTTTAATATCCTTAAAATTAATACAAATCTTATTGTTGCTAATAGGTAAATTTTTTTTCTTTAGTTTATATTCAAACCCCTCTGAAATTGACATAATCTGAACACGGATTGTTTCTTAAATTTGTTGAAACATGTCTCAACTTTTTATTACGCATTTTCAAATATCCTCTTAAAATTATTCATTTCTTGTGTGTGTGTGTATGAGTTCTGTGGGTGGATGGACACATATATGTGCATGTAAATTGTGCATATGAGTGCAAGTGCCCAAGGAGACCAGGTGTTTCAGATTCCTAAGACCTGAAGTTTCAGAAGATCGTGAGCTGTGTGACCTGAGTGCTGGGAACAAAATGAGTTCCTCTGTAAGAACAGGATATTCTCTGAACCACTGAACCATCTATCCAGGTCCTATGTAGCCTAAATCTTAAGAAAAGGGAATTAACTTGTCCACACCTTACTGAAATGCATTACCTCATGTGATGTATCATCTAATGGGATCTCGATATTATATATGAAAATGAGGTTTTTTTAAAAAGCAAAACTCAACCTAATTGGTTTAAAGTGGGTTAAGACATAAGAGTTTTTTTGGCACATTACCTGAGTTCTGTTCTGATGGTTAGTAAGGAGAAAAGACAAGACAGGATTTGAATTTATGATGGAAACTTTTAGACAATAAATCTCTCTGTCTCTGTCTCTCTCTCTGTCTCTCTCTCTCATGGTACTTGTGTGTGGCATTTATGTGCACATTCATGTATGTGATAAGATCAGAAGACAACTTTTGTTGTAGACCCTTCTGTTCCATCCTATTTGTAATAGGGTCTCCCTTCAGTATTTTGTGAGCTTTAGGGATGCTCCCTCCTCTCTCTCTCTCTCTCTCTCTCTCTCTCTCTCTCTCTCTCTCTCTCTTTCTCTCTCCCTTCCCACCCTCTC
Source organism: Ondatra zibethicus (assembly GCA_004026605.1). Lineage (NCBI taxonomy): Eukaryota > Metazoa > Chordata > Mammalia > Rodentia > Cricetidae > Ondatra > Ondatra zibethicus. Next base: position 78,576 of record PVIU01008801.1, read on the forward strand.
CCCTGTAGAAATAATGGAATTATAGACATGTGATACAGCATCCATATTCTATGTGGCCTCTAAAATTTTAAACATGGGTTATTATAATTGTTTAATAAGTTTTTTATCCATGGAGTTAACTCTCCATCCCTAAATTTTAAATTCTTATCCAAGACATGTACCTAACAGAGTTGACATAAAATTAAATGGAGCAATTTATTTTAAAGATTTGATATACTTTACTTACTATGACATAGTGCTTGTTTTGTAAACAAACATTTGTATATGTGGCATGGAAAATTTAATGTAGGTCTTGCACATGCAAGGCAAGCACTCTACTACTAAACTATAACCTAATTACTAATTATGTTATTAATGTTGTCACAAGTTGAGTTACTGAGCATATTCTCTCTAAGGAAAAAGTGATTTTATAAAGGAAAATCAAGGCAGGCATGTTGGCACATGGCTACACCCCCAGCACTTGGGAAGCAGAAGTTGTAGAAACATTTAAGTTTGAAACTATTATGGAGACAGATGATCTGGGGCTACACAGAAAGGCCCTGTTTCAAAAGGAAGAAAATTTGAATCTAGAGTCCTACACACTTTTGAGTTAGTTAAATTATAACCTTCTATTTCTCATGTTATACTAGATAAGCTTCTAATTATTTACTCTACAGAAAAATAAAAGCCATGATTTTAATTGCATATGAAACTAATGAAGGTACATGTTTATTTACTAAATATTTGCTAACTTTTGTTACTTCTTGCAAAGTATTTCATATACTGGTACTTCACAAAAATTTTCTAGTAACTCAGATACAGACAGAAATCCTTTTCAATACTTCTTCAATAATGATACATTGCACAGAAAAAAATGTCAGATCTATAATTAAAATTTTTGGAATATTTTAATGTAATGAATTCTACATTTCCCATAAAATTTGGAAGAAAACTTTCAAATTACAGAAATATTGGATTCTTTCCTAATTTTCTTTTTTCTCCTCATCTAAAAATTTATTCTTTTTAAAACATTAATTTATTATTGTTTTTAATTATGCACATATATGTTTGGGTATGTTCACATGAGTACAAGTGACTGTTGATCCTTGAAGAGGGAGATTGAAACTTCTGGGACTAGAATTATAGATGGCTACAGATGACAAAATGATGTAGGATATCAAACTGGGGTCCTCAGCAAGAGTACTATGTTCCTTCGGCTACTGAGTCATCTGTTCTTCATCATCCAAGCTTTATTTGTTTTCAATTATGTATATGTATGTGTGATTGTGAAGATTAAAGGCCCATAAATGTAATGTCAATAGAAGTGTAGGCACCAGAAGTTGGCATCAGAAGCACAACCAGTATGGGTGCCAGGAACTCACCAGGGTCCTTTGGAAGAACAGTTTGTTTTCTCATCACCACAGAGCAATTTATTCAGTCCCATAATCTGCTTTTTAATTGTATAGCTTTTAACTTTCAAACATGCAAACTGTACAGCATCGTAGATGGAAGTTTCTGTTCCACCAGGTCCTGCATCTCTTCGGTCCTAAAGAAACACACAAAGGCTTATGTTAATTATAAACTATTTGGCCTATTAGCTCAGGCTTATTATTAACTGGCTCTTACAGTTTAAATTAACCTATAATTCTTGTCTATGTTTAGCCACATGACTTGGAACCCTTTCTCATTACAGAATTTTCTTTCTTTCTTTCTTTCTTTCTTTCTTTCTTTCTTTCTTTCTTTCTTCCTTCCTTCCTTCCTTTCTTTCTTTCTTTCCATACATTGTTTTGTTTTATTTTTTCCATTCAAGAACATAATTAAAGAAATAAAAATTTTTTTTCCTTTCTTCCCCTTCTCCCGGTTCCCTCCCACTACCCCCCCACCCCTCCTCCCTCCCCCTTCTTCCTTGAAAGAGGGCCTGGTGCCCTGCCCTGTTGGAAGTCCAAGGCCCACCCCCATCCCTCCTGGCCTAGGAAGGAGTGCATTCAAAAAGACTCGGTTCTCAAAAAATTAATACATGCAGAAGAGATAGGTCCTGGTGTCATTGTTTGTGGGTTCTCC